>JAZGTK010005749.1:0-21885 GCA_036877625.1 Ambastaia sidthimunki
TCAGAGCTGGTCTTTCAGCAGGAAAAATAAATGTTAGGGGTATGTCTGTTATGTAGATTTGTCATCAGACCTAAAATGCAAAACCTAAACCTAAAATGCTTTTATCCAGCTGTAGCTGTAAGGGCTGAATCCATTTGCTGTTCCAAGATCAGTTTGCTTTTACTAGAGTACCATGAATCCACTTTCCAGTAGACTCTGAATTCACCATGTAGTTATTTTTCCTTAATCTCTGGAGTCTCTTTCTCAATCATCTTTGAAATGGAACAGTTTTAGCTTTAAAGTGACTGTCCAGCTTTTCCAAGCACTGAGAAAACATCAAGGAACCTAGCCACCCTGGAATCAAAGAGGTTCTATGCCTCCGAGACATCATAAAGCAGACAGACTGCCCTCTCATCTCTCTTGGGCAGCCTTTGATATAAAGACACTGGTCTGCACATTGGCCTGTCTTGACCTGGTCTAGAACATGGGACAGCGATGTCAGATGTTCCATATCTTTGGACTGTATAGCTTTAGGGATGAATGTTGTCTGTAACTTGTCAGTCATTGATCCACATGAAAGGACAAGACGAGTTACAAGTTTCCCAAATGTACTACAATTCAAAAGAGAGGACAGTTGTAAAGAAAGAGGGCAGATGTGTTTACAAAGTGAATCCCATGGATTTGGAAGATATTAGAAAATGTGTTTAAGAAGAGGGAAATCACAATTTTACCTGAAGAAACGTAAATTGTGACAATAATTTTCTTCAGTAGACTGTCAGCAATAATAAACTGCAACAAAAGTATCAATTTTACATTAAAACAATAACATTTTAATGACTCCTAACCTTTGAGCAGTGATGTGTATTTGAAACAGTTGTAATGTATTGGTGTAATGGGTATGGAGGCCAGTTATAATTAGCCACCTTTTTAAAGAATTTACATTCTGCATTGTGATTGGGCATATGCCGATAAGAGTGATACAGAGACCATAATGCATGGTACTGTCTGGTGGTGTTGATTGTTAGATTGGATAAACATGTAAATGTACAGTGACTTCAAAAACCTCAAAAAGGAAACATTACAGTCTTCCTGAATCTCTACTTCCTGAAAACTCAAAGTATGTGAACCCAACTCCTATAACTACACAAGCTCAATTTCATGTATTATGTTTGGAAATGTGTCAAAATGTAATCTATTATGCAAAACATGTTTGTGTTGGTGCTATTTAGGGCATAAACATAAACTGTTTTTCGTGGGTGTTTTCTCTTTCAGGCTATTTGTCATGGAACGGCAGCAGCTTAATGTTAAAGTTAGATAAACTGTCAACATGTATATAGCTAGTTACCTCAATAACTCATCTGGTAAAGGTAAGATAACTTTTTGACCCCCTTGACTACTAAGGCGTGTCACTGAATAGCAATGCAAGAATGTATGTTAAGTATGTTATGTACAACCGGGTTGCACACTTGCCAAACATCTGCATTTCCACCCTTAAAGTTTCTGTTGCCGACCTTAAAAACTACAGAGTGCTTAAGTAGTTGCACATTGAACAAGCATTGGGGGTAACATAGGTGTCTTGGCTCTTATATCTTCTAACAGGAACACACACCACATTTTACCAATAAGAGCTTTGGTTTATCAGCTCACTTTGTCTTCCTCACTGGCTTGTCCCCTTTGATTTGTCTTCTCCAAAATTGCAGTAGCCCCAAAACCTCCCCAAAAAGTAGTAAAACAAAATGAAACAGTTTTTTCTTTGCATGCTTTTGCCCCTCAGGCACCGTGGAATAATCTGACAAAGACAAATGATGCCATGAAACTTCGTTGGCCAATCAAGCGTGGCTCTGAACAGTTCATTGAGTTCCTAACTAGATGTCCCCCATTTTGTCTGTTGTCCAGAGGGAGCGTGGCGTGTAATCCAACGGCATTACCTCTGTGGCTTTCCCTTTAGATCAGAAACATTGGCCCCAGCTAACACCTGCGTGCTCATCTGACATTCTCCAGTCATCTCATGCCGGGGATTCAACAGTGGAGGATTTCTAAGTGGACTGAATTCTTAAAGCTGAAAGAAAAGTTCATGAGTTAACATTTTCATATAATCTTTTTTTAATGAACAAAGTTGAGAAAGTAAACACGTTTTACTAGCTGTTCATGACAAAGGGCTCAAACAAGAGACGTAAGCTCTAAATCTTTCTCTGGATTGCTTAATGACGTATCTAATTGTAGTTAATAGTTCTGGTTCCTTAATGACTCAATTAATGATTCTTCTAGTACTATGAACAAGCACCAAATTATTCATAGGACACAGAATCAGTATGTCAAGTAGGACAATAGCCTTAAATACTTAGGTACGTGTCAGTCGGACTGACTATCCAGTAATAATAATAATTTATATTTATAATAATAATAATTAGTTTTAAGATTTTCATAGTTTAGCTTGAGGTAAAATAAATGCCAGTCCCCATAATTCAAATGACAGCTCATTAAACTAATAATTACATTACATCAGCATAATTTGCTTATTTATTATAAACAAAAATAATATTTTTGAAACATTATTATTTGTAACATTTACAGCTAAACTTCAAATCTGTATCTTACGACGCCAAGCTGTAACCATTATATATTAAACTAATTCTCATTCCATACATTTATAAAACATAACGAAGTAACTGGAGTTAGATATGACAGAACATAATGAGCTACAATGTAGTGAGTGAGTCAGATGGTAATTCAGTTAACTGCTCTGACTATTTCAGTAAGTCAGCTGTTTAGACTGATGAGGTCATTTGTAGTGATTTTTTCTTATAAAGTCTTTTATTTAAAAATTTAAGCTGACCAGATACACGGGTCAGGCTGTATGTCTGTTGTTATGTGCAAGCAGACAGGACAATACAACAAAAGACGCGTTGTGTTTTGTTATAGTTTTCATTGTATTATTTTATTTCGAATCTTTTCTCTTATCACATTCAATTTTAATGACAAGCTCTCAATTCCATTAAAACATACAGTATTTTCTGTCATTTTAATGGCGTAGTGAACAATGTCAGCATATTTTAGTATGATGTTGCATCTGCATTAGGGGAAGAAAGAACCATTAAGAGAGCAAAATTTAATGTAAATCTTTGGGTTAACATATTTTTAAAAATGGAACTTATTCTCGGCTCCGACTTTAATGGCTGCAGTGTAATAAGGGTAAAAACAAGGAACGGGAAATTAATGTTAAAAGAATATGGAAAAAATTCAAAGGTCAGAGGAAGGAAGAGAGGAGAAAAAGAACTGATAAGTGATGGAAGAGATAGGAAAATACAGATATGACCCAAAAAATAGAATGAGATTATCAGGATGAGAAACTGGTTAATGTCTCTGATCTAGACCTGGACCTCAGTAGGACATCAAGCAATGAACATCAGCAATGTGCAATGAACTTACAGAGAATCACGATTTGTTTCTGTTGTCTCATCCCATTATCTAGTTTCTTAGAACCAGGACACAGAAAGCCTCTTTTATTTCTAATATTATCCTTAATACTATTGAGAAAAGCACAGTTCGTCCTCTATGACTCACTGTGCTTCACTGTCATCTCATTTTCAAAGAACACATTTCAAACTGTCTTAGCTGTATCTGTCTACAGGGCACAATGCAAACTCTGGTCTGCTGCTATGACAAACACACACATGCACAGCCATCAGCTTTCAAAACTCTACATAATGACCCCTTCTCATTCATTCTGTTTACCCTATGCCTCATTCACCTTCACTTTAACATCAAACAGAAAAAAACATTCATGTTAAATCAAGGTCAAAGTGGTTGAAGAAAGGCTTTAAATGAAAAAGACAGATAATTACTAGCCTTTCAATAGCCAATGTGGTCTATGTAATCATGTGAAATAGTGATTAAATATTTTGAGTTTGTTTGGTTTTAGGTGTGAAAATGTGTGACATTTTAAAAAGTTTGTAAACTAAAGATGGTCCTGTTACAATAAGTGAAAAATGTGCCTCATTCTTCTCGTTCTGTAAGTATAGGCCATTATTCATATACAGTGGTATATTTGTGGTATAGAACTATTTTTTTCTGAATAAACTGTGGACATTTGTGATAACATTGACATAACTTGATTAAATAATTAATATTATATTAATAAGGTTTGTGTATTTGTATGACTTTAACAAAACAGAAGCCCATTTCAACAGCAATGAATTACAAAATTACATTATATCATACATTTTCTGTAGAGTTCCTGTAGCTCAACTAGTGGAGCATTGTGTTAGCAGCACAAAAGTCATGGGTTTGATTCTGATACTGATAAAATGTATTCCTTGAATGCACGTTAAGTTGCTTTCTGTTAAAGTGTTTGCTAAATATATATGGAAATGTGGACAAACATTTGCCAGCGAGCCTGGTCGTGCATGGGTCCAGAACAACTTACATGATGTAAGGAAGAACAACGGCTCTTAATTCCTTTCTGTGAGGAATAATATTCCACTTCATTTGTTGTGCATGAGGTGTGGGACTGACATTGCAAGATCTGCATGCAGGAAACAATATTTCAGTGACATCACACGCTGCTTTGGGTGACCCACAATTCAGAACATCACTGCCCGCTCCAGTGCAATGTTTACAAGGGTTTGCGTTTGTGCCGCAGAGCCCATGTACAGCCATGATGGTCATTAAGCCGTTTTCCCATGTGTGGTGACAGATTTCAAGTCTTTTATCTTAGCTTAGCTTTCAGGGCACTGATATGAATGTTTGCCCGGCGGTGCCATGACTCACTGTTACGGCTGGCTGTCAAATGCCTGCTGAACAATAATTAAATCATTTTGGTACTCACACACTGACGCTAGTCAGACATATCCATCACATCTTTGTTCCTTAATCAAAGCCTCTGCTTAAGAAGAGATTGGTGTATTAACACCTTTTCCAGTTTTGTTTCTTTTCTTTTCCCTCCACACTTACAAAGAGTTTGATTAAAAAAACTATTAGTTTGTTTTTGTTTGTTTTTTTTTTCATTTTTTGTCTTTAGCAAGAGTGCCACGCTGAGATGGGAAACAGGACTATTAATTACTATGCCAATTACATGAGCTGATGGGTCTCGCTCAACGCATGCAAATGCGCCTCCATTTGCAATTTTAAAGACGTGTCACTAGGAGACGAATGAATGCGAGTTAGACGGGTTTAGAAAAAAAAACATCCTTCGCTGATGTGTCACCAAGCTGGAGTGAGAGTAAATAGACTGTACTTACAAACATCTCCTCAACTAAAGAGTAATTTCTTATCCATTAAGCCCCACGTACACACAGAACTAATGGGAAATATATGAGAGTAACTAATGCTTGGAGAATTCCTTTTAGCAGCCAAACCCAAAAACTGTTTCAGCCATGATCCAGGACTGCATGCAAAAACAACCACAGATACTGAAATTTAGATTAGTGGTCAATCACTGACAAATTCTTAAAGTTTTACATTTCTTCAGTCTCTTCAGTATTGAATATTTGGACATACTTGCAGAGAGCACTGTTTGTGGGAGCATTATTTTCTCAGAGAAGCAGCTCTCATCTCACTAAGAAAGTAACTGAGATCAAAGGCGCATTATGTCTCTGTAGCCAGTGATAAAAATCACAACTCACTTTTTTTTTAAAGGAAGTAAATGTGAATCACATCAGTGAGCCTAAGCTTTTTTAGTTTTTCTCGCTGTACAATCACTCTTTATCACTGAACCCCTGGTGAGCGTGGCCCGTTTGTACAGCTCCACCAGACGACTGTCTGCCATTTGCATAGATATGCAAACCGCGGCTAGATCGTGTTCTCTGTGATGCTATCAGAGAAACTCAATGCACATAAATCCAGTCACCGCACGCTACTTATCTGGGCCATTGTTCCATCCCACACATTCTAAAACGTGCTACCGCTCCAAAAGCTTCTAAATCTAACGCTCCATATGCAAAAAAACAACAAAACATAATGAATATAGTGTCACAGAGAAATGATCCATATCTTGTCCCATAAAACGGGATGCAGAAGTGGCATACATTCAAGCTGAAATGTTATTCCTGACTGTGTTTTGTTCTGTTAACGCATTTTTTGAATGCCTATTACATCTTTATTGGACAGGAAAGGGCTTTTGGTGTTTATATTTGTTGATAGCCTTTTGTCAGTATTCTTTTCTGTTGAAGCTATAAAAACAAGTAACTCCTCAAGAGGCTTTGCTTCTTTTATATCCTCTTTCGGCCTCATTTATTTTCACAAAGTGCTGAATTTACTTGATGTCTTTGTGTTTGTTTGCACAAACGCTTTTAATGTAGCCCTCTGATTTACTTTCTTGGCACAAAGTCTATTGGTAAGACATAAAGCGAGACCTCTTCGGAGTAACCTGTTACAGAGACACCTAATGTGCTGTTGTGAACGAAGATGTATGAGAAAAAACAGGGTGGTGGAAGGCTAATGGTTAATGATTTGGGCTGCTTGAGCAAATGGTACATCCCAAGTAGGGGTGACCCTGGAATGACAGAATTTCCTGGGATTAAAAATCTGGTTTATCGCCATTGAGGTATTTAAACCTAGGCTCCTTCAGGGGAGCTGTCTCTGTAATTAGTGTCTCTGATACCCTCTTGTCTTTCTCCTCGCAGAAACCTCTCGAAACGTCACTCTCCGGGGCCGCTATCACTGCAAAGAGGGCAGAGAGATCAATGTGGGCCAGCTGTGTGACTTCAATCCTGACTGCCCACAAGGGGACGATGAGGGAGAACATTGCCGTGAGTATTAGGGCAGTCCGTTTGGAGGATCAGGAAGCAGAAGGGGGCTCAGGAGGGTGACAGCAGGTCTTTAATGAAGTCATTCAGTGTTTCCCCTATATATAACAGAAGCTGTGTTTATTGGACATTGTGGAAACTGTTCTGCCTCAGTAACCACTGTCATCTCAGCCAATGTCTCTTTCTATACATATGGACTTACCAATGGCAAGTGAAAACCAGAAAATTTACTGGTCCCATTTTATTTTTTTGTTTGGAAATTTTTTTTAAAGGTGAAATATGTTGAAATATTTTCTTCAATAGGAAGGTAAGCCGTTTCCAGGGAGTACCATTATAATACTAGTAGGACTTAAAAAATGTACTTTGTTTCACTCTAAGAGCTACTTTGACTCAACAAAGTTGGCGCAGGGTTTTCTAGTTAGCAGGGTGCAAAAAATAAACTAAGTAAAACTAAACTATTAAGAATATTTTACTTTTAAAATAAATTTAAGTTCAAGTAGATAACATGTGTCAGATGCTTTCTTTAGTAGATGGTTTGATTTAAACTATCCCTACAATTTGATTGAATACATGCATCACAATGCATTACAATTCCTAATAAAGTCATTGGCCAAGTGGCCATAAAGTTATTTCATCTCCACTTTAAGACAATTTTATGTGCATTTGGCACTTGGCAAGTGTTCATTTTTAACCCTACATGGAAATTTCTCTTTTGTGACCAGTTTTCTTCAGACCAAGCATGAATTTAGCTGGTTGCCATTACCACTGATACACAGTAAATGTCTGTCCTTTAATACATACCAAACGTGTTAAGGTTTTACCTTGTATCTTTGAGAAATACAGCTGAATTCAAAAGGTGTGTAACATGGTGTTTGTTCGTAGTTTATTAATGGATTGTGTTTGGAGCGTCATGCTTTGCTGATAGCAATGAATTGCTCAATCAATCAATGTCATTTTTTACATAAAACACGTGTCTTACAAAGCAACTATGCCAATCAATAATTTCTTACTCTCTCCCAACAGTTACAAATCTCCTAAAAACCCTTTACTAATGCTTTTTCAAAGTTTAGAGTAGATGTGACTAAGATAATGTAAATAAAAACATTTTATTATTTAACAGCCTAATAATAATAATCATTATCATCAAATGGTTGCCTAACAGCATATCAAAGATGATGTGAGCGGCCCGGGCATTGACTCGTGCATTAAATCAAAATATATGTACATTCAACAGCACTCCTGCTGTTTCACCAGATTGAAAGTTGAAACAGTAGATTTCTGTGAGACTTTCCTCTGTGTAATTTACTTAATCGCTCTGTCTGACAGCCCTACCTCTTCCCATCATTCCCTGCTGCTTCATGAATGTTCCTTTTCTTCCTGCCTTTAAGATCAGCAGCTGACGCTATCCTGATCCTTTATTTCTGCCATTTCCTCTGAATCTATTCTGTAGCATGCAGGCAACAGTGATCCATCTCAGCACATACATTGCCAGATGCAGTTTGTTGTGAATACGAAAGTCACAACTCCTTCCTGTGTCATTTAAATCCTACAGAGTAAAAAACACCACAGTAGTCATATTTAGAAGTCTTTTACTCTAACTGAAGACTTGTTTTTCAAGCCTTTTCAAAATTTGTCAAAAAGCCAGTGTGGCGGCTAAATTACCTCTAAAAATGACACAACGGGCCCCGTCCAGCATTTGTGTTGTCTTTACTCTGCATCCACACCAGTAGGTGTCACTATAACAAAAAATAATATAGACCAATGCAAAAAAGTACAAAAAAAGAATATTTTGTCATACATTAAGAAGTGGTCTATATATGCGTCTTATAGACATAATTTATAACATTACAAATTAGACATATTTTGCATTTCGAAAATAGTGCTGTGTTAGTTTTAAAAACCACTGGTACAAAACATTTCTTCTATGTTGTCATCATGCTAATCCTCATGAGTGTGGCTATGGCAGTCGATGTGTTTACTCTCTCCTGGTTAATGGCAGGAGTTCAGTGGTGTACCATCTCCCCTCCGTGGATGATTAGGTGATCCTACCTCACAACTCTCAGATCAATACAGCACAGAAGCGGAAATCAGATTTCATTGGGTCCGGCTGCGGTGCCTCAAGACAAAAAAAAGGACACAGACAAACTTTGAGATTTTAACAGGATTCAGAGTGTTGTTTATTGTTAGAACAAAGCTGAATGTCACTGTTCACGCTCGATATGCCACCGCAGATATTAATATTGATTAGCAACGTCCTAATCAGTCTCTTTCGAAACTCACATTTAATTTGCACAACAAGGTTTATTGTCTCTTTAATTAACTTTGTTGTCAAGCTTGTTGATAATAGACTTCAGAAGACCAGATGAAGTGGTGTCTACATAGGACATTGCCGTTTTGACAATATCCATGTAATACATTTAACTTTTAATTAAAATGAGGGCATAGATTTTGGGACCTGGCAAGGTCTAAACAAGGAATTGAATTAAAATAAAGATAAAGAAACAGAAGATCTATTTTAAATTAATTAAAATATAAGAGGTTCTGGTGAGGTACTTTCAAAATACTTTCACAGAATCTGTCAGGTTGACATAAAGACAGAAATAAACAAATATCAAATAAAAATGTTATATTTCAGTCCTTTGATTAATTGTTCTCTGTTTCATCACTTGAATGCAGACACTTTTTTTGGAAACATTTTAAAAAGACATTTCATACATCATGCAACATATTTTCCTTTCAATATTTCCTTTTTTAATAAAAATGTCCAGCATAATTTTATTCTTTTTGCACAATTTCTACAACAAAAAGAAATGAAACACATTCATAGAGTCATTCACATTCATCTATTTCACATAATCACTGTTATATTGCATTCCATGAATGCAGATGCTGGAAGCATGTCAACGAGATGTGTCTTTTTATACGCCGAATGTCAGATTGTATGATCACTTCGAGCTAAGCTTACAAGTTACATGCCAGCAGGCAATTTATCCTCAGTAATGCACTGGATGGCTGGAGGGCAAGCATGTTTCTCCTCCCCATGTTTCTTAATGAAGGTCAGATCCATCCCTGTAGCCCAGCGCGGGCTTGAATGAATTGTCTGTTGATGGGAGGGCTTGGGGGCCGTTGCTAATATGGCTTTTCTTCATTTTCTTTCCTGCTTTTCTGTTCCTTTATCTAAAAAACATATCCTCATTTGCACTCAAGAACACTGGCTTATCTCTCAGCTGTCCTCTTATGCCTCCTCAGACATTTATAAATGGTCAAAGACTCATCAAAGCCTCTGAGCGTTTTAGTTGGGGGTATGATTGTTAGCCCATATTTCTCCCTCTTTCTTCAGTTCTCTTTCTCCACCCCCTCTTTCTTTTCTTCTAGGTCTCTCAGTATTCACTAGATGTCTTTTTCCTCTTCTCTTGCTCCCCTAGGTCAGTTCCTCAATGGCAGCTATTGCTCGTTTGGAAGGGAGGACTGCAGCTGGCAAGTGGTTCCAGGTAGCGGTCCTCAGTGGAGGGTCCATCCTTCAATTCCCAAAGGCCTCAGAGACAGCTGTCCATCACCAGGTGCTCTGCCCAATGTCTCAGTTACAGCACATTTAATTTTAGAAAAATATGAATATATATAGTAGTATTTTCTGTAACATCTTTGTTCATTGTCTGTATAAACTCACAAGCCATTATTTTCACATAAAACCTAAAATGTTAAAATACTTTCTTCAGTCTGCATAAACAACTACAGTATAATAAACCAATTTTTAGATTCCCCTGAATGATGCTATCAAATTAATGGTGTGTGTTTGAGGCAGGACTATCTGTTTTTTGGCCAATAAAAAACAGGGGTAGTGTTGAGGAAACTTTCCTGAGTCTTTATTTTTGCAATTTCATTTGGTGCTGTTTGTGGCAAAGAAGTTACACACTTTAAGATGGAACTTTAAGGGTCTTGGTGTCGAAATAAACGTTAACAAAAACATTATCATGCTGTTCCAAACAAAAGGTTAAGAGATAACCTTGGTATAAATGATACAAATGGAGAAATTCAAGCAGGCATGGCTTATAAATAATCTATATTAAACAATAGCAATATGATTTTTTTCTGGTTGAGGTCAATCTTTCATTTTTTGGAGTGGGATGGGGGAGGGTGTTTGGAGTGAATTTGTTTCATGTCTTTCATCACTCTGGCAGGGGCGTTGTTGGCCATTGACAGCCAGCCCAAAGGTCAGCGGGGATCAGCCCATGTGCGCAGCCCGCTTTTCTTCTACCCGCTGAGGAATGCTCCTTGCATGGTAAGAATACGACACCATTTTCTGTATTCCGCAAGCAACCGTAGCTAGTTCACACTGTGTTTGTGCAAAAGGAATGGCTGGATCTCTGAGGAAATGAAGTTTTGAGCAGCTTCCATCAAGCCTAATTTGGTGTTGCTAGCAAATGTATTCTGGCCTAATCACAAAAAAATCAGCACTACACCTATAGCCCTGCACTGAATACAGATATGAGTTATATAGCAGTTGATGATGTTAGATTATGTTAAATGATGACCATTAAGACAAGGGGGAAGCTATAGATACTACTCACACTATTTCTGCAGAGACAGCAGATAAAAATACAGTGTATTATTATCAAAGTGCAAACTGTGATGGTGATACCATGTGGAATTAGTGTGTACCACAGTCACTATAGAAAGCTTTAGTTAGTATTGACTTGTATTGTACCGAAGTACCGGGACTTTTGACAACTCTCAATGCATAGGATACCACACAGACCTATTGCATTGAGCAAAATACAATACACAACAATGCATACTGTGTTGAATTCTATATTCCAGAAAGCAATGCACTCAACTTGACCTTCTATTGCCTGTTTGATGAATGAATCTGAAGTATATTAGCTGTGATTGTTTAACATTTTCTTATATAACTCAATAATTAATTAGATTTATAAAAGATTTATACTTTTTTTCATAGAACTGGATTAAAAATACATGAAATAGAAACCTGTAAGGTCATTGAACGTTTTGTGCATAAAGAATGTTGTATACATGTTATACACAATATGCATAGTCTGTAGGCAACTGGAGAATAAGTAATAGTGTAGCATGCTACTCTGAACAATACTCACTACTTCACATACCAATGAAAGAAATGCCAGTTTATGCCAGTATTCCATTCTTAACATGTGACTGAATAATCTGAAGAGGGTTGATTGTAACAGCTCTATGTATCTTGCTCTATTTGTACAGCTCTATTTGTATAGCTCTATTTGTAGCTCTATTTGTACAGCTCTATTTGTACTTTTTTCAGATAATTTTATTTCACAACAAAGTCCTGCATTATAGTTCCTTCTTATTGTTTTACTGTTTATATGAGGAGACATAACAAAAGGTTTCACACCTTTGATTTGGTATTATTTCAACGTTTAAAGCCATATGTGACAGTTTGAGGATGCACAGTAGTTAAAATGGGCTTGGAATAGTTACCAGCAGAGTTCAGTCGAGTGTCTGGAGGTTATTGTCGCACCCACATTTCAATGTCATTTGAATGTAATTACACAGAAATTTGGCAACCAAATGTGAAATGTTAATGTCCATTTTAAAGAATGGAAATGGATGTCTGGCTTTAGTCAGAAAGCTTTTGAAAGACCGACTCTATTTTAGATTCTGAATTCATATACCTTGACCCCATCAGTCTGTGCCTTGCACACAGGCCTGCTGGGAAAGGTGAATTACACAACTGCAAAACACTTTCTGAGGAAAAACACTCAAACAGAGTGTTGCAAAGGGAACAGAGGGGCGCAGACTGACAGAGATGGAGCAGGGAGCATTACAGTGGAATAAAAAAAGTTGAAGAAAGAAAGAGAGAATAGCAGGGAGATTATGGAGGCCAGATAAATAGGGACACAGGTGGAAATGAGGGCGTTGGTTTGGATCTATGAGATGTCTGAGTGACAGCTTTAGATGGATGTGTGGACTTTTATATGAATGGAGTCCATAGCACTATGGAGGCACAGTGGGCCATGACAGCATTTTGGACAGGGTCCAGACATGAGACAGGACTGTGGATTATGACCGTGATCTCCTGTCTCTAGACACTCTAGACTTCTGCAATAGGAGAGGGCTTGTTCCTTTTCAACAGTCTTGTTTTTTGCAGTTGTACGTCTTCCAATGCAAAGGCCATTCATAATGGATGAACATTAGGGAATCCCAGGAAGTGACATCTGATTGACACGCATTACCTGTAAAAGCATTCAGTCATAATTTATTCTATTTTTATGCAACGTTTAATTGCATAAATGTTTAATGAACCAGGAAATATAATAGTTAGGCATGAAAAAAATATTGATGAAGTTCCAGGTTATGAACAGTTTAGACAGCATAAACATGTTTATGTTGATCCAATCAATTACGTACTATTTTTCTTCACAGATATAACTACATAGATATTATTTTTACATGGACACTAACTACCATAAGCAAAACTCTGAACATCATTCAAAGATTTGTTGCCACAAATCCTATTCATTTCATTGTAGCTATTGCCAGTTCTGAGAAAATACCAGAATACCATCAGAATGGAACTTTTGTTTTGTTTGCAGCATGCATTAGACAAGTAGATGGTGATCTGTCTGAGGCTAGACCACATTTATTTATTCCTAAAACATCCACAATCTTAAAGAGTTCTCAGAAATGCAGGGTTGAGGCTACATTTTGCAATACAGCGGTGCTCAATCTGACTTTGTGATCTCTTCTATAGGTCAAGTTCTGGGTGTGTGGATCTTCAAATGGAGTCCTCACTCTCTGGATTATAGAGAACAGCACAGGTCCTGAGGGTCATCGCAGTCTTTGGAACTCAACCAGCGAGGCTAACATGGGGAAAGGATGGAACCTTATTACCCTACCTCTTTTTGGATTGGTGGATTTGTAAGTCTTGTCATAACATTCTAATTTATTCCGAATGTAGTTTGTGGCATATGTGTGCACTTGGGATTTAAAATTTATTAATGGCATAATTGTGTATAAACAATGGTAAAAAGCATTAATGCAAATTGAAGTTTCAGATGCGTAGCCAATAAGTTTTTGTTTACTCTTGCACAAACTGTACTCAATTGACTTCCGTTTTGCTGAAACCCACGTGTTTACCCAGAAATCCTAATAAATCCCATTGGTGCTATGTCCCCGCCTATGGGCCCAGTACAGTATCGCACATCCCTCGCTCACCATATCACTCTCTAAAAGAAAAATACGGAAAAAATCAATAAAAAGGTCTACTATTCATCCTCACATTCACTCCAATTAGCAACTGCTCTTGACTTGTAGGCGTAAAGAGGGCAGTGGAAAATAGTAGGCTGTTACATCTCTACATGTTTGATTGGACTTTTATCACCCCCCTAAAAACCCCCACAATTCCCTGTGCCATAACCTCTGCTCTTGTTATCCAAAGCCTCACTAATCCCGGCCCACAGAGGGTGATTAAAATTTCATTCCTGGCCTCCTTCCCCTTTCTTGTTAAAGTCCCATTTTTTACAATTTATTCAAGCTTTAGACTTAGCTATAGCATATCAGCAAATCTTTATGCCCTATGGCCCAAGGAGCCTATCTTGACCCATTAATTGTCAGGTGAAATAATGGTTCATAGAGCAGAGCAGGTGGACAGTGCTATTTCCATTTACTCAAAATGACCAACCGTAGTAAAAGGAATATGAAGAATTAGAAGAAACATCTTTCAGTACAGCATTTACATCTACTGGTGTTTTATTTTCATGGACCTAAAGAAATAGTTCATACAAAAAGTTTTATCTTTATGTACTGATGTCATGCAAAGAAAATTATGCTGAATGTCTTCTTCATTGCAAAAGTTATTAAATCTTGGTCAGGTTTACATACATTCAAACATGGTGCATTGTGACTGGTCACAAAACAGAGAACAAATGGCATTTCACACAGATGAGGTGAAATCTTGTATGACACGTCTCAAAACAGCAGTGTTTAAAATTTACAAGTGTTAAAAAGATTTGAGAGCTAACAAATGGTGTTACAGAAATGAGTAAATGGTAACAGAATTTTTATTTTCGGGTGAAGAAGGATCTTATTCCGCACTGACTAACTGTAAATAGCTATCCATTCTCTTGATAGGTTATCACCATGTTTTCCTTTCCATTTATGAGTCGAGGCATAAAGGATGTTTTAACTTTTTCTTCTTTTTCTCTCTGTTTCTTTTTCATGCTTTAGGTTCTACCTGCAGTTCAGCGCAGATATTTCTTCTAGTGCAGGAAATGCTTTTGCTGTGGACAACTTCACTTTAAGCATGGAGTGTTTCCTTGAAAGTGAGTTAATGTCATTTTCATTATTTATTGCTATTTGGCAGTTGTCCTCAGATAAAAAAGATGCCATACATTTTTTTAAAATAAATACATAATAATAATAATGTAATCATTAAAAATTTGGTTGGTTTTCTATTGATTGCAGTCTAAGGATACCTATAACTGACCCTCTATAGGTGTATCATGAAAATGCGTTGACTGTTTGACTTTCTCTGGCTGACATCAACGTTTTGTGTAGAGTATGCCAGAGCAAGCTGACAGAATTCGTTTATTCTGTGCAAGCAATTTACTCTTATAACTCAAATCCAATATTTTACTTGATGTTGTTTTCTGTACTTAAAATTACAACTGTAATATATTTGGAAAGGTTTGTAAAAATATATTGTTTCAAAGAATTACCAACATATCCTTAACCAAACTACTGTGGTACACAATTATAGGGATGGCACCAGATGGCAGTACCGTTACTTCATTTACTTTATTTATGTTTAAAAAGGCATAGTTGTACCATGCTACTATGTCCAAAACAACATGGAATATTTTAATACTTCTAAATTGTGAATAGATTTCATGGCATGGCAAGATTTATAACACAAAGCACTACAGACATGTAGCTTGGGCTTTTAGTTTTATATAAATTACTTTGTGCTGAAACCACTATATATACAAAGACTTAGTCACATGTTAACTGAGATGCAAGTTCAATAATGACAGAAGAATGATTTAAGACCTTTAAGACAGCATTAAGTGAACATTTGACAAGCAGCCTCTTGAGTTTCATGTTCTGATTGTGCACACAATTGCAAGCAGTCTGAGGGCTCTTTAGACGTTTCGGACAAGATCAGTTCAGGATACAATACAGCTGGGAAAAAGCCAGGAATGGCAATCATTACAAACCACAGAGATTAAACAGGGGAAAATCTTTTAATCCAAATAAACTTTTCCCACATCAAGCATTTACCTTCCCAGACACAACTACTGTATGTAAGAGAAAATTCTTGGTAACACTTATGGTGTCTCTTATACGTCACATGTATTTACTATAGCAGCAACAGTAAATTGTTAACAGTAAAACCCTAATCATTTAGTAACTACATGTTAGTAATTAAAGACACAAAATATAGGATTTTTGTATCAAAGTATCCAAAAACCACTTGCACAGTGTTATATACGCTGTTCACTTATGTACTTACATTATCACAAATGTTTCTAAGTAATTGTAAATCCAGAGCAATTTGCAATTTTAAATACTGTCCCATCCCAGGTCACTTTTCTGTCAATTACATAATATCAGTGTTATGCCAGGTTTCACCTTGTACTGTTACCATGGCAACACGTGTAATGTAACTATCAAGTTAATATTGCACTACATTTGTATTTTGGTAATTAACACCATTCATCAAGCCCAGTGAATAAGTCTATGGCAGTGTAATTATATACAGTATGTTACACATAAACAGTAAGCCTTTGTTACAAATGCTATGAGTACATTAAAATGTACTTTTAGTACAGTTGTTTTGAACATGTAAAATTAAGCAGCGTTAATCCACTAATTCATTTGACATATAGAGTCACATATCAGTACTAATTTAGCATTGAACTTTATGTTCCTTGTGGAACATAATTAAATTAGAATGACATAAAATAATGTGATCAGACATACAGGTAATAAAAATTTCATTCATTACTATATCCGTGAACATAATTTGTGAATTACTTGTGATTAATTTCTATCATGCCTGAATGGTGAAGATGACATCTCTCATCATTTTAAACAGCATCATCAAGCTTCACCTTTATTATTGTCTTGAAAATGTAGCCACTAGCAAAAATGACATATTGTGCCTTTATATTACTCATTACCAGAGCCTTTCAATTTGCTATAATATATTGATATAAACAATAGTATATCTAAATTTATATTCAAAATAAAATTATCTGGTCTTGACTTGCACATTGCCTGTTATTTTAATTTAACTTAGTATTACTTTGGTCTATTCAAGAGTCTAATAACAGTCTTTCTACAGCATCCTGGTTATAGCATCAATCACGAAGCTTCTGAAGCAACTGAATAAAACATGCTGTCATCTGCAATAAATGCATCTGCAGTATTAGCCATTTAAAGACTTTTTAAAGGGAGAAGTAAAATAGAATGGAAAAGATAAATCATAGAGACTAAGTTTTTTCTTTGAATTTGTCTTTAATGTGTCTACTGAACCAATTAAAACTGTTTTTCAATTTAATGTTAATTAAATAGAATACTCTCAGCTCTTTTTAACACATTTAAAAACATGTTGCGTTATTGTCATGGGCCTTTACATCTTCAGTTGTTATATGGTGCTGTAATTGTGCCATGTAAAAGATAATAGAGATTATTATGGGATGGAAGACTATATGGCACTAGTAGTAAAGGGCCAGATCTATGAAAATGTAATTGATGGCTGACACTCTGATCCTCACAGTGTGATAAAAAACATCATTAGACTCAACAAGATATACATCTTCACAAGATCTAAGCATGGGACAACAGCGGTCCTAATCTCTCTCTGGTGGCATGAGGGAGTGCCACTGATGTAGAAGGGCTCACTTGCTCCGTGACATATTAGCCCACCAATTTGCATCTGACGCCATTTTCTGCCATGCATTGATTCGACATGGCAACACTGTGGCACCATTTATTAAAGCCTTTCTCCCTTTCAGAATGTGAATGTGTTGAGGTATATAGTATATTTCCTCATAGTACATTTACTTCCTAAATGAAATATTTTAGATATTTAGATAGATAGAGAAGTCAATCAGCATTAGGATCTGTGGGTGAAGTGTCCATTTCGAAGGGCAACAGTGTGTACTGTTGACATGACTGTTTGACACGATCTGTTTAAAATTGAGTACAGGATCTGTAATATGAGGTAAGGGCCTATGGGAAAGACAAATCACAAATGAGATCTCTCTATGAGGTTTGTTTTTTTCTCCTAGACAGCTGTGGGATTAAATAAAGAGCAAATGAAATTTTTAATTAAAATCTTATTAAATTAAAATCTATTAAATTGTATTAAAATGTCATAAACTATGTTGAGATTTATCAAGACAGTTGTCATCAAAGGTCATAGATGAACTCAAACATTTCTCATCTTACTCTTCTAAGACCATTTTATGTCAACTATGCTCTCCACAAACTCTGTAAGTCAACAATGTCTAATTTGTGTCTAGGTTAATGACTTCCAAGAAATGTTAAGTGGGACACCTAAAACAAAAGTTTATTAAATAATACAATATAACAAAATTTTCTTTTGCCAAGACAAATACTCATGAATAGATAACAAGGCCTAGTGGAGACACAATAATCAAGACTCAAAAATCAAGTTAATTCAGTGCAAAGCTCAACTATTGACCCCAAATGCAGGAAGTGTATAATTTCTGATAGTAGACGACTATGTTTGTGAGTGTATGGTTTAAAGGTCACAGCTGGTAACTGGATAGTTAATTCAAGACCTGCAACCGTGAGGCTATGGCTATGAGCCATTACAATTGTGCACTTGTCTTAAACCCAGGGATCTCCAAGAGGAAGTGGCATTGTTGGTATAGATTCTACAATTTCCTGTTTCCTGTAAAAGACCATCACTTCCTCTCACCGTTCCCCCGTTGAAGCAGATGGCATTAAATTCACTATGTGGGTGTTTACCTCTATTTCTCAGTTTTGGCATGGCAGCAGACTCTTTTATCCTGTTTTTATTAGTTTGCTCGCCGGAACAGGGAGTCATATCAATACGGAATTTGCATATACCCCACCCAGAGTGGCAGCCTCTGATGGCACAGTAAAATAAAAAAAGCTGTCAGGAAAAGTCAAACTATGCTATTTTTTCAGGATTTTATGCCCATAGTCTCTCATTCTTCGGTCCTACCTGTGGTGCCCAGACCTCGTAAAATCAGCCAGCACTGCTTTTATGACAATGCCAGCTGCTCGACGATGGCTTGGTGTTTCCCTAACGAGCAACGTGAAATGCGCAGCTTCCCAGCAACATGAGTGGAATGTTCTGATGTATCTCAAAGGAATTGTGATTGCCAAAGATGCCATTTGGATGGAAATATTGAAACTCTGAACTGTAGACCAAAGGAAATATAAAGAATAACTCATCGTTAGGTTTAAGTAGCCTATATATACAGTAGTCATCATGACTTAGCCCAATTCTTGGTAGAGCCAAGCTATCAAGTGTTTGACATTTGATTTAACTCAGCATACAAGTAAATGAACTAAGCTTCACTGCAAGCTACTGTGTGTGTAGGATCCAGACGTACAGTCTAGACTCAATCAGCTATTGCTGGAGAAAAATCAAGCCTCAAGCTAAAATATTATGAATGTAACTGGCAGCTGGAGTCAGATAGTATCTGGTCTGGTGATAATTGCTTTGAATTTAGACTTCTGGAACTCTGGATTTCAGGCAAATGTGTCAATGTTTTTGACTTAAGTTATATAATAAGCTCCTTTTTTCTATTTGCACTTTGTATTTCAACCCCAGATTTATGTAGATGCCAGTTTAATGTATTATTGCCTGCTATTGTGTCAGGGGATTTTGTATGGGCTTGCCTAAATTTGATTCATTGTTCTCCCTGCAAAGCTGCAATAAAAGTCCTTATCTGATATCGCCCTTAAGTGACAGTGGGCATGAAACAGCTCTGACTTTCAGCTCCATCTGAACTTATTCAGACCTCTGGTATAAGCGAGATTAGAATAATAACACGTCTGAGCTGTGGTTTAGCACTTGAGATCCAGCACATTGAGCTGTGGTTCTTGTTTGGATGACACAAGATTGAGTATGGCTCATGCTGTTTCCTGACTGTGTTATTCTTTCTGCTGTACATCAGTAAAAGTGGCAGAAACATTACTAACACACTCTCTCAGATGACCAAATAATCAGGTTCCAAACTGTGCATGTCCAGTATTGATAAGTGTTGTTGGACATTGGACACATGCCTTTCAGCAACACATGCCTTGATGGCTTCAATTTGTTATTTAGTGGTGCTGACCCTCTGAAATGTGATATCTAGTAACACAAGTGGTCATTTTTAGCAGCCTTAGGATTTGGATTAGTGTAGACCTACCAAAACTGGCCAATTGGATATGGAGACATATTGAAGTATTTGAAGAGTGATGACTAGGCTGTATTCTGATTGTTCCAGCAGATTTGAAATGAAACTTTGCTGAGTGACAGTTTTCCCTGAAGCAAAGGATTGCATTACATCTTTCTACAGCTGAAGGAATCTTGACTTTAGACTACCAGCCAAGACTTGCCTACTGCAGTGCCCGCTGCTGCTGACAAAACCACCTGTAATAGAAATACATGGATAGTCTGAGCTATGGCATAGTGCTTCAGCTCTGACAGAGTTGGAAGTGATAGATTACGATGAGTGTGTGCTATATAACTTTTATGCTTTACTTGTCTATTTATCTTATCTATCTACAGACAAATTCAAATTGAAAACCACACTGCATAACATAGAAATTGTCTAGGCTGTAGGTAAGGCCCTGTTTACACCTGGTATTAAGATTTTGGGTGATCGGATCATAAGTAGTCATGTGAGACATGTTTAAACCCGGCAGCCAGACATGTCCCCTGTGACCACATGTCAGTTTCGAGGAGAGGGTCTTTGATCTTTGTAATAGATTTCACACATCACTCACTTCATCAGTATGTTTAATGCGTGTTAAACAAGAGCTTAAAAAGGAAAAAGTTCATCAAAACTGGTTCATTTCTTTCATGTGTATTGTATTTTAATATAATCACAAATGTGATGTGATGTAATATGCAGATAAAGTGAAGTACCTGTATTACCTAAACCCAATGAGTTTCACACATAATCAATGTCATTGAAAACTGATTTCAGGCAATGTGACCAAACAAAATCATTTTTTATTTAATCAGCAAATCAGATTATGTGAAAAATGAGGAAAAAACATAATAAGCAAAAACGTAATTCAATAAGCAACTTTCAAATACAATGTAAAACATTATTATTCTGCTCATTTTACTAAAAGTAATATTGCCTAATACTGCTCTCCGACACATTAAGCCATGCTTATAAACAATTTATAATTTCTTAATTATTATTAAATCCCACGACATCTGGTGCTCTCTGTACTATCTCTGTTCTTAATAAATAAAGACTAAACAATCAGATCTTCTGCTCAGTGACTAATAGTCAACAGGAATGTCATAATTTGCAGTAATTTTTGTGTTATACTTATATTTGTGTTCTTTATGTAAGACAAAACTTTTCTCAGATTTTTGCATGAAAAACTAGAGGGTCTTATAGGCAGGCTTTCAACAGATCAAGTTCCTCCATCCTGGTGCCTGAAACAGGGAGTCCAGATTGTGATGAATGACGGCAACTCTAGTCAGAGTGGTGCGGGAGTAGATGAGTAATTTTAAAGCAATGATTAAGGGATGGAGATGAGAGGTAGCATTTTTCACAGTCCCAGTATTGTCTGAGAGGCTATGTGTCGGGAAATGGGATGATTTGTCTTCACAGAGAGTTGACAATTGGAACAATGCAGGACCTCATGTGACTTGTCATAGTAATTAAGAAACATGAACTTGGCTCTTGACACCCTTGGAGGCGGTCGCCTTTTTTTGTTGAGTTTAGCTGATGTTTAAGGTCCAAACGTTCAAGTATAATGTGTTTAATAATTAACGCAAAGCCATCTAGACATGTTGTACTGGGCACCCTAGAAGACAAACTATTCGTTTTTTTCTTACAGCTGTTTTTATACCTGAGAGTATTTAAAGAATTCACAAGCTATTTTACTCTCACTTCATCCTATTAAAATGCATCAGTAATACATTTCTGTGGTG
>JAZGTK010005750.1:0-21875 GCA_036877625.1 Ambastaia sidthimunki
TTATGGAATGGAAGGCAGAAGAAACCAGAGAAGGCTGACAAGAGTCCTTCTGCATAGACCATCTTCATCCTTTCACAGAGCTGTGCTAGCTGGAGCGAGTCAATTCTTGATCCAATTATATGGGGACAGCAAATGTTTTTCTATTTTAATCTTCTGCTCATATTATTAGTGGCACTTAAAAGGGCAAACATCACTGTTACTATTGCTCATACTAAGGTTTAGGGATTGGAATAAACCCCTTAGCAAACTTAAATGCATAAATTGTCCCAAACCATTTCTATGATGTATATAAATTATACATGAGTCACGTGATAATATGTGTAAAAAAATAAACGGGCTTCATCCTTCAATTAGTTAAGAGTTAAAGCTACCCTATCAATGACCCAGCAACCCTAACAACACCTCAGCAACCACTCAGAACACCCTAGCAACAACCTATAACACCTTATCAATACCTTAGCAACGAACCAGAACAACCTATCAATGTCCTAGCAACCACCCAGAACGCCACAGCAACTGCATAGCAACGCCCTTGAAACTGGCATTGCGGTGGTTTCACTTTCAGACAAGCTCCACTCACATTTTCTTAAGAAAACATTCAAATGTAGGTTCATGTATTTCATATATTTGAGTGAGACGAGCAGCTGTTTTTATTTCCTTACAACATGATTGACAGGATTACACGAACAAGCCCCTCCCACACTTACACTTGGTGTGTAATTTCAACTATTTTGAAGGAAACAAAACCATTTAAATATATATAAAAAGTCCCAACATTCCTAGTCTCCCTTAACTCAACCTAATGCAATGACTTATCTGACAGTGCACAACTTTAATTTCCTGTAAAACAGCTTTGAAACAATATTGTGAAAAGCGCTTTATAAATACATGTAAAATGAATATATAGCCATTTATATATGACCCACTTTATAGATATTTCCCCTGAGATAAAAGTCACAGATTTAAAACACCCTTAAATCCTTACAGTGGTGTGCAGTCAGTATCACCGGTTGAGGTTTTTTGTGGTAGGAACCAATTAAAGCTCTCTAGAGAATTTATCCTTAGTGACAAGACTGACCCTTTGATACCATCTTAGAATGTTTGTGACATTGTGGTGTGTATATATAAAGATACAGGATTAACCAGTGGAGAATTGAGGGGAGTGGGTGGGTTGTGGGGAGAGTGACGGAGGGGCAACCTGACCCCACTGCAATCTGAGCGCCCCCGAAAAGCACATATCAAGGGGGTGATGACATACAGACGTTAACTTGTAAGTTAGAGGAAAGGTGTCCACACTCGCTTGCTTTCACTTATTCATGCCTGTGAAATTTAAGCTTTGGTAGTTATCACAGGTGGAACGACTGGCTAACAGGGAATGTTCTCAGAATGTTGGCTAATGTTCTCTAAAAGTTCTCTCAATGTTATCAGAAAGTTCCTGCAGTATTGATAGTATAGTTATTTTTATGTTATATATGATATAAAAATGTTATTCTTAAATTTGGTAATGGAACGTTTTAAAAACATCAGAGAATAAAAAAATAATAAAAAGTTTAAATAATGTTTTTATAACAAAGCAATAAAGTTAATACAAGGACTAAAAACTGGTTCCTAGAACTTTTAAAATAACATGGAAACATTTAGGCTTACAACCTAAAATTGATAGCAGGGCTTCTATTTGGAAGCCCTGATAGTGTTGTATCGCTTTAAGGTTTCACTAACTCGGGTTGAGTTTGTATACAACATATGCAAATGTGCATCTGACATTAACATCCTCACAAAACATCCAACATTCCTGCTTTCCTGAAATACCAAATCAAATCAGGTCATTCAAACCACATTGGCTTTAAAAGATACACAGATGGGCACTTTGCAGTGGCAGTCCAGCTCCCTTATGGGCAGTGAACCTAATGAGTCTGGGGATAAGAGGGTCTTATGTTTGGACTCTTGGTACCCATTAAAGAGATGTGTAGAATTCCAGTACTGCAGTGAGAGATGGAAGTTGATGGAGTTGCTCTCTCGGTACAGTCATGAGTGGAATTCCTGGCAGATCTTCCGTCTGACCACCGGAGAAGTTTTACTGTAACGCCTACGTGAGCACGGCTCATTCGGGACAGAGATGAGGTTGTTTGGGAAGGATTCCTTCATTATTTGGGATGTCTACTGTCTACAGCCTACTAAGCATCCTAACTGAACTAGGATTGACTGATGCTTTTCATGGTAACGGTTCCATTAACACATGCCACATAAATTGCATCTACAAAAAAACTAAAGGTCAAGGGGCCTAGCAATTAAAATTGTAGAGGTCACCAAGTGGCCATATGCATTTAAATTAGATGGAACTATTTTTAATACTTTTTTTGTAATTAAAAATATCCACTGTGGAGAAGGTAATCCCAGAATTCATTGCAGCAAACAAATATGCACAATTAATTGGTGGATGGAATATATAGAGGAAAATATATTAAAAAAATGCCTAACTTCATAATGAACATTTTCCTCAACTCCATCCGGCAATTTGAAAAATGTCGTTAAATTTCCTGCAGTGCATTCTGGGATTGAAGCACACATGTGCTTCTTAATGTCAGGAGTGATTCTGAGGACTAACCTTAACCAGAATGGGAGGATCTGCCATCTGTCTTAAGAAGCTGCCAAGAGACGCTTGTGTGAAAAGATATGACACCCAAAATGCCTTTCCTTCAACCACAACGGATCTATCACAGCTTTCACTTTTGCCACAGCTGTGGTGTGACAAGACAGTATTTTCACATTAATCAGTTTCATTGTCCAGTCACTTCAGGAAATGTTACTTCAACTCATTTTAAGCTGTTGGCCAAGTTGTTATCCGTCAGAAAGGAGGTTAAAATAACTCCCTGATCATTAAAAAACGAAGAGGAAAATAAGCGGACGAGCTCCTCTGTACTTCATGTCATTTATAATAATAGAGACACAAGCATTGTTGGCAAGGAAACGTGATTCATTTCATAACTTTGTTGTTTTTTTAGTTTTCTGATGTCTGCGTGCTGTGGGTGGCGGCCATGATGGTTTAATAGCTGTAGGCCGTCAAACGTTCCTCCCTAAGAAATGTTTGTTTGTGTTCCACAGACACAGCTGGAGAAGAACCATATTTCATACGAGACTGTGCTTGTCCACAAGGGAAGAACCGCCATAATCCAGCCAGAGAAGTGAATTCAGATATGAAGAGAGATGACATTGATTATTATCTTCCAGATGTTCGGAAAAACTCCTTTTACACCTCAAACTAAATGAGAAATAAATGAATGGAAAATTTAAGATGAATATCATTCAAGGGGGATGATAAGTTGTGTTAAACTTAAATTTATTATACACTATCTCCATACTGTATTTATTAAAAACAAACAAATAGATATATAAGAAAAAATATATTTAAAAAAATGTTTTTTGCTAATAATCATGTGGTGTCTGATAATCATTGTTTTAAAATCCTGGGATCTTAAATTATTTCAAGTTAAATGGCAAAAAAGGGCCACATGACCCAAAATGGCAGAAGAGGAAAATGTCAGTCCATTCAACAACTAAAATAAAAGAAAAGTTGTTTTTTTGGGAGGGGGGGTATTGTTGATGGTGGGTGGAGTCAAAGAGCATTTCCTGGCAGTTTGCTTTGCTCTCCATCCCAAAGATAAGAGATTCCGTCACAGCATCAGGGTCAGATGATGCAGGCCAGGAATTCTCCTGATCTGATTTCATTCCAGCTCATTCCAGCCCACTGATACAAGACAATGTTTTCAAATGCTTCTGCTGAGAAACCATGAACCCTCCTCACCATTAGACAAGGTAGACATATGTGTGTGTACTAGTACAGCTATCTTTGTGGTGACCAGTGTGAGTTTACACATACAACAAAAAAATTGTATGTGTTATGGCGGGTAAATCTCACACAGTGTATGTGTGTGTCTGGTTAGTATGACACACAGTGTACAGTAGAGACAGAACAGTCACTTACTGACAAAAAAACAGACGCACAGGAAAGTTTGACTTGTTTGGACCCTCTTAAGAAACTGACATCTTGACGTTGCGTCAGTTTAGCACGTGTGTCGATGTCTGTAGCATGACAATGACGGGACTCCATCAATATTTGCCCAGTTTCTCCGTTCCTGATGTCAGTAGGTGAAAACTTTCCATGGCAGCCGATGGAGCAGATTTTGCCATATATGGAGCTGGATGCTAAGGGCCATGATGGGCTGTTCTGTTGAGTTTACGGCTTCCTAAATAGTTTTGTTTCCATTTCACTGAGCTATTAAACCTCTGGGTATGTGCTCGTCTTCGTTATTGATTGCGTGCATGTGATGCTCCTCATTTCAGACAGAACAAATCAAAAAAGCTAAATGAGAAGATGAGGTGGTTTAAATGAGGACACGTCCATTTAAGTTACTCTTTTATTGGATTGTCTATATCACTGTGGCACCGTTTCAAGACCTAGCAAGCCGTTTACTTAGTATTTTAATACAGAGATGCAGAAAGGCTGGGCAGCATCTAAGATGCTGGCTGCGTCCAAAAGCTGTAAAATACCGTCTCAGAAGGTAGGAAGCCGTGTCCAAATTCAATGTTCCTGGAGATACCTTCATCTGATCAATTTTTAAAGGCAGAATAGATGTATCAGTCACTGCCTTTGATATCCCACAATGCTGTGCGTGTGTCTCCACGGGGAAGGTGATTGGTCGAGAAGAGACAAGCTCAAAAAATTAAAATGGCATCTGAGAAAGCAGTCAGAGGACAAATGATGTATAAATGTAAGTTTTATTTTCACCTTCAACACATTTTTAATTTATAACAAGAAATCAGCAATGTAGTTTTAAATATTCAATTGGTTATTGTCAAAGAGCTGTCTGATATTTCAAATATAATTTTGTTACACTAGCTGTCTATGAAGTCTGAAATGGTTTCTGGAGGTGCCTCCAAAATCATTGCCTGATAGGGCAGCGAACAGCTGTTGTGTCACATGTATCCTTCACAGATAAAGATCTTCCAGAATGCACTTCAGTGAGCTCAAGATGGTGGACCAGTCATGAGAATTAAGCACTTAAAATGATAAATACACTTACATTTTATTTAGTACTAACAATTATATTCTAAATGATCAATTTTACCCAAAGTCCTGTGGGCTAAAATGGGAAAATATTGTTTTCCTACAAGGTATAATCCTGTTAAGGAGACCAAAAATGTTTTTAGATCCAAACCATGAACTTTTCCTGTTACTTTTCCTGACATTTAGAGGCTTGCATGGGAACCCCACAAAGTCCAGACACATTCCAATGTGGTTTTGAGTTGAAACACACACACACACACACACACACAAAACAGTGATTTTGCTCCACAACTGCAGCTTGTTTTGCGAGACATACCAAAGTAACACCTCTGACAAGCTGTCTGCTCACCCCAGATCAGCCTTCAGTGACCCTGTCAGTATTTGTTCAGATGTCACGGCTGTTCTCGTGTCAGTCTTGGGGTGAGGTTCACACTTCCCATCTGAGCTGGAAGAAACTAAGTCTGGGTCCGGGGAACTGTTGACTGTACTGAACTTAGTCATAAAATATGATCGTGAGTCAGTTACCCGACGTGTGATGTTTTATAAAAGCGGGTGAGAGATGTTCTGAGAGATTACAGTCAGCGGTGGGAGTCTGATATCTTGTCAAAGCTTTGAGGAAGAAACCTCAAACATTATGGCAAAGGTTCATGTGAAAAGATGAAAGAGGATGAAGTTTGAAAGCAAATCCAGGCTCAGAGTCTTTGAAAGATCTCCAGTCAGATGGAGGAAACATGGTAACCTTACAGCTCCTTTATCTTTGATAATAGAATTAAAATAAAAAAGTTACTTCTTCATATAAAGAAACTAAAGAAAGAATCTTTACCAAATGTGATTTACTGGAGACTCTTTGATTGGCTGATCTAACGTGATCTTATAATTTGTATTGTTACAAATAAAGTTTTAGCATCTTGAAATATTTGACATTAAATAACACAGTGTTTCACATACTATTAAAACAACAGTGTGCTAGTATTTTATTGTGCAAATAGTCATAGAATACAGTTATTAGAGAGATCCCAGCTAACATGCAGTAACATTAGTGGAACTTTTTCTAACATTATATATCATATCAAAAACTTTATTCTTTAGTTAGTATAACATTTTAAAAACATTACAGAATTAAAAATTGTTTAAATAACATTCTGATAACCAAACAATAGCTTTAATACATATTTTGTAAACGTTATGGAAGCATTCTCATAACCTAAAATTGTTAAGGTTAATGGGCACAGTGGTTTTAGATCAAATCACTTCCTGTGGGGTTTGAACCTATAAGCTTTTAGCTACCAGCCCAGAGTTTTAACCACTAGGCAACATCACCACAAGAGTTACTGAGACTGCTTTTAAACTTGAAGCATTGAAGCTGCAGTTGTACTGAAGTGCCTGTAAATGTTTCCACAGTTCAAACTGTGTATTCCAGACCTCAACAGCGATAATTCCAGATTCGCCCCTTGACTTAGAGGCAACATGTTCTCTATCCCACTGTTCGGCTCCTGCAGGCTTATTTGACTTCTCACAAAAGCGGGCCATTTGTCGAAATGAGAGAGCCCCATTTCCTCTGCATATTTCCAGAAACTCAGCAAGCTCTTGTTCGCGGCTGTTTATTCAGCTTTAGTACCGTTTGGGTGGAGAAAGCCACAGAAAAAGGAGAAACCGCTTACTGCAGGGCTTTTCTGCTGCTGAAAGATGTGGCGACTATTCTTGGTGAAAACCTCCTGGATGGAGAGCCTTCCTTTCTGAGAACGAGACAGCAAGGTGTTGCGTTACACCAAAGACTTAAAGAAATAAAGCTCTACCACTGCCAACAACTCAAGGTTTTTGTGTCTTGTTGTTCTCCCATGAGAGCAAGTTGCATTCAGCAGAGTTCCCCTTTCAAGGCTTATGGGACTTAACCAAGTTCTGGGTGTTTTAAATATCAACTTGTTGGAGGTGTTTCTCTTAAGGTTTTTAATAGAAAATGCTAAAATTGTTGATATATAGTAAAGCATGAAGCTAAAACATTAATGTGGAGGGCAAACTATTAATTTGATATTAGGAGAATTTGTTGAGAAATGTTTGTTTATCCTAAAATCTTGAGAATCTTTGATATCTTTACGATCTTAACCACAAAGTGAGATCTGAAACCTTAGAGAAGACACATGTAAGATTACTGAAGCCTGTTTCTATTGAGAAATATTTGAGAAGCTAAAGACTTTAGCTAAAAATCTTCATCTGATCTCAGTTGAATCTCAATGTTGTCTAGGAGAAACAGTTAAGATATCACAGAGAACTTCAGTCAGCATGGGCCTTCAGCCAGGTAAAGGTGGCTAACCCAGGAAAGTCTTCCTGGTTAAGATAGTAAAGAGGCATACCAACATCCCAGAAAGAGGATCAGTTTTTAAAACAAAACATACTGTATATGCTGGGGACCCACCCATGTGACTTTGATGGTCAGATGTTGACAGGCAAAAATGCTGGTCTTTACATGAGATCCTTTACAAGGACAGTTTGATGTGTCAACCTAAGGAGAGGCTGTGTAATTGACACCCGGAGGTGGCAAAAGGTGTGTGTTCAGATGATTGAAGATGTTCTTCAGATGGGTGTCAGCTGAAGCGTGCTAAAGACGCTACCTCCCTTCTCAGGTAGTCAGAGATGTCCAACATTAGCTCCACGTCTCAAAGCGTGAGCTCACAGCCAGATATATCAGTGGCATCAGGCTGACACAAAATGCTGAATCTACTGTCACTTGAGCTGTGGAAGGTTCCATACCAGAGAGTAAACAGCAGCTGCTAAAGTCAAAGCCCAGACCGTGGGCACAATGACCTGGGAGACCCCAAAGATGATTGGTCTAAATACTGCATGTATGATGTTATTGAAACCATAAAATATACTGTAACTGTGAACTTGGTAGGTGTCTGAAACTTGAAAATCATAACCTAGGCAGGTATAATACTGGGATAGAAAAGCACAGAGGCAAGACCAAACCAAATGTTTAGGAACACTGTCTACTGACATGGCTGACTTTTGAAGGCACCATATCTAGTGATCGGAACTTCCTAAAGACTTTAAAGCACCAATAGTCAAAAACTACTAAAAACACCTTAGTAACCCTATAGCAACACCTACTTTATTGTAATGTAAAGTGTAAAAATCTACTTTTTTAAGTATGATTCTCATTATACAGAAAAATAAAAACAGATTTATTAAATATAGACTACGTTCGGTTATAGTTAGTTTAAATTTGCACCATTACTTTTAATAATGTTAATAATAATAAGCAACAATCTGTCTATTTGGGTTTCACGTAAAAGACTAAATACCAGCGTCTTTTCACACACTCTGCATGTCTGGTTCTACTTTCTCCACACGGCCCCTTGAGGAACCTCAAGGAACATGTGTACTGTTTGTTTTTGCAGCCCAGTGTGTGCACCTGTGGGGAACATTTCGTCTGAGGATCACATTAATAACCTCTGTTCTACGCATTAGCTCAGACGGCCGACCTGTTGAACTCAGCCGGCCTGCTGGGAGATGGTTCTGCTGAAAGACACTGGAAGCAGTAAAGCGCACAGTGTGGCATTGTAAAGTTCACATTTACAGTGAGGAAAACAATACACACTATACACACAAACAAGATATTCTAGCCATTGTGCTAGATGCTAGCGTGTTATGGGTGACTGCAGCTGCTAAGGCATTTTGAGTAGTTGTTAGCATGCTGCTATGCGGTTGCTAACATGTTCACGTTCTGTTACTTACTGGTCCAAATCAAGGAAGCTTGCCAAAATTGAACCTCATTCCAATTTTGTGTCTATTGGACAAAATTCCTGATTGCTTGGAATTCTCAGCATTTTGCCCTTACAATTTCACAGTGCAAGACTATGTGTAAACAAGCACTACTATGTAAGAACACAAGACAGTAGCTGTATTTGGAAGTGTTCTCAAAGGGGAGCTCAGACAATAAACAGCCACCCATGAAAGCACGGACAGGTTCACTGCTCAGAGACTTCACACGTTGTGATGTTGGGTAACCCCATTGACAAACGCCTAAAATAGTCATGCGTACAGCTGTAACACGGCGAGTTCTCCATCCATCCCGCTGTGCCTGCTGAGTTTACACTCAAAAGACGTCTCACTCCAAGCAGATTCCTTCTTGTCTACACAAATAAGACTGAGTGTTTGAGAGCTACCGCTTCTTGGCCGCATTATTCTGTGTGACCTCACTCGTGCCACTCTACGGTACCACGATCTTTAGACAAAACCAGATTTAGTGGCACATCTGAAGGCGTTAACTGCAGTGTTAGCGCTACAGAAATTTATTGAATGGAAACAACGTAAACAAATGTGATCTGGGTTTTATACTGAGGTGAGAACGCTGCCTGAAATTAATCAAACAGCTGTGACAACAGAAAGTGTTTCTTTTTACTGTTCATTGTGTTCCACTGAATTCCAATTTAGGCTGCTGTGGTAGCGTTCCTGTAGTTTAACTGGTATTCCATTGCATTAGCCATGCAAAGGTTATAGCTTCAAGCCCCAGGGACACAAACTCAAAATACAATTTACACCTTGAAGGCACTGTAAGTTACTTTGGATAAAATTGACAGCTGAATAACTCTGATGTTAATTAAACCAAAACAGCTAAATTTAAGTTACCGTAAATACCTGTAGCAAAAAATGTCTTTACATTTTTAAAAGAACCATTTTAAAATTAGACACAGCTGCAAAAACTTCTCAAAACACTCCAAAACTGTTTTCAAGTTCTGAGAATAGTTTCAGTGAACTGAGAATGGATTTAAACAGGAAAAACATTTGCACCTTTTTCCAAAGCGACTTACAGTATTCAAGGTTTCTCAGTGAGTGTTCTGTGGGAATGGAACACAACGCTGTACCAGTTGAGCTACAGGAAAACATAATACTTCTACTTTTCAGCCCTGAAATCGTGAGAGACCAGAAACAAAATTACAGAACAGCAGACAAAACCAATTTACAGATTTAGGAAAATTCCGCAAGAAGCTGACACACTTGAACTGCATTCCATCATGTATGCAACACACGACTTCCTAATCATTTCAAGATCCCGATGTCAAAAAAGACATAACTGTCAAAAAATAAACATTCCTGTGTGTAACGTTCTGTGAGGAGAGCATTCTGACAGGAACAATATAACAATACTTCAAACATTAGCAGCTCGAGGAGCCGTAAATCACTGAGGCGTGTGAGAGCGAAACGCGGCGGTCGCTGCCCACTCGCAGTGCCAGAGTCATTCCTGTGGTGTGCGACTCCAGCAATCTAAACAAAGTCTCTCAAATAGCCTCTAATTTCACAAAAATGTGTCTAGCTGACAGCAAACAGGAGACAGCTGCCTATGCCGGCACTAAGATACGCAGCTAATGCTTGCAAGTCAAAGTAAAGATTCATACAGTCTGTCAAGGGTTTTGGTATTAGAATCTTCTCTGTATATAACACACACATAAGGTTACTGTAACTACCTGACTGTATGTATGTATGTAATAACCTCAATTTTATTTATATGTGGACATTGTATTAGGCATATAATAGTCAATGTAGCATTTTTGTAGACATACCAATTTACAAATGGCATCATTTCCTCAGAATAACACTTACAAGTTACAACGCTAAATAAAAAGCACCTGATTTTCAAAAGCATTCCAGTTAAAGCCTTCAGTGTTATGAAGATGGTCAAAGAAAGAGCCAAATCTACCAGTTTTTTTGTCCAACATAAAACGCAACGCCACACAATCATGAACACTAATGTTTTTATGAAGCTAACGTAAGTTCATGGTTGGGGAAACGGGCTTTGCTTTTCGTGTGAGTGCCCATGGGTTCACGCAAGGTTCGAATCATTAACCAGTCTTCCCATCATGCCTCAGATCAGACTTTAAAGAATCCGGCCGTCCAGGTGCAGCCGTGCTCCACACATGACTAAACAGATCTGTGTGTTCAGCTGAGCTCCTGATATCAGTCCCCTTGTTTGGGCTTCATTTTAACACTATTAACTGAACATTTGGTCTTAATGTGTAACTTTAAAGTGTTCCCCATCTGGTTCTCGATTGTGGAACAAAAACGTTCCATGTTCCGACCAAAGAGCAGAAATTGGCCACACGATACTCAAGCCTTTTTGGCAAGAGGCTGCTACACAAAATCTCTTAGCTTTATGCAGTTTGATTGAATCAGACCCAAGAGCCAAAATAAGCAGCCCTGTTGTACTCTGGTATGTAAACTGTGTGTGGTGTGCATTTGTAGTGGCTAGAGTTTTTTCTTTTAGTGGGCTAGACTCATACAAGCACAACACACTCCAGAAGCCTAATATGGTGTTGATTAGACGAGCTTTAGTCAGCTGGCCATCTCTGGACTTCCTTTGTCTTTCATTTATACATGAAATGAAGTACATGGGCCTTTTAACTGCATAATGGATACTAAAAGAATGCAACTAAATTATGCATGCAAATGTTACCTTCAAATTTAACATCATACATAATTGACCTAGTATCACTTAAAACGCAATTCCAAAATGGAACATGCCTTTGAAATCCATTCGTTTTAATGTCGTCACCAGCAGCCATTTTGGTTGGACATACTGTTCTCTTATAGTTCACTGTCTGGAGCTGAAGGGAAACTGCCACATGTCCTTTTTTGGTCACACACACTGTAATTTGGCCATCCGCTCTTTAATTCCAAGGATGAATGTGACCACAAAGCCGAAAGGAGCAACAGAGACACCTACAGGAGAAAATGCGTCACATGTAATGCTACACAAACAGATAACCATCAACTCCGCATACACAGCCATTGTAAATGATGCAAAGATAATATTATTGCCATAAAACGCTGTTCATGTAGACAGAAAAAAGCAGCACATTTATTCTGTTTGGGAAAATAATCAAATATAGACACAGACAGAAACAGATATTTAAAACTTTCAAAGCATATAAAAAGCCAAACCGTTATTTTTACAGCCTATTACATCTAAGTCTACCTGTAATAAAGTACAAAAGGTTTTAGTCCAAGAACGGCTGTAAAACTTTCTGGAAATAATGGAGTCGTGCTTCTCCATGCAAAACGTGCTGCTGTGATGATGGATGTTCTGAGTGGTTTAAAGTATGTTGCTATGTGGTTTCTAGGGTGTCTGAAGTTCTTGGGCGGTTGCTTGGTGTTTACTTACTGGACCAGTCAAAACAATCCCACCACACATCTCTGTAATATTGAGGTCTCTCTATGCCTGGAACCTGCCCTTTAATGTAGGTCTATGGTCCATGTTTAATACTTCACATAAATTCATAACCATATGCATTTATAAGTTATGTTAGCATTATTAAATATCTAGTCATTTACATTTTTTATTAAACATAAAAACACATTCACAAGTCACAGTTTGTTGAAACTCTTTATTTTCAGGGAAATACAAAAAATACTTTCGTGACCAGATAAATATTATACATACAGCATTTTAATGTTCATAATTATTATTAATATTATTATTAGTTACTATGTCAGTCGATTAAGGAAAGCCCTAACTCTATTTCAAAAGAAGGCGATAGTTCTTGCCATTTTCTTTGATTCCACTGAAAGACGCCACATTTTCAACCACATATTGCGATATCTTCATTTTAGCTATTACTTGAAGTAAACATAAAAACAAAACTTCATACGTAGTGGTTTATTATAGTGACAAACAAGAAAGTCTTGTACTTGCTTTTTGAGATGTAATATTCTTTCTTAAAGGTACAAGCCGTAACTTTCGCCTCTCTACCGCCATCTCTGTTTGAAACATAAAATTGCAGGTTGCTTTACGTAGTTTTCATTACATATGTTGAAGTCATTTGAAGCCAAACTGAAACATCCCGGGGAAATCTCACCCAATAGTTTAAATAATAAATCAGTATTATAAACTTACAATTGCGAATTGGGGTGGGGTAAGGAGATTTTATTAAATACTCAACTGTTTACTGTAGTTACTGTATCTACTGTACTTAACTGATTTTTTCTACTTTTATCCTAAAAAGTTACGGATTGCAGCTTTAAGGGGACAAACTGAATACAGTCTTTTCCTTCAATTCATTGCTGTGGCTTGTGAATTTGTTGTGAGGCTATACATCTAAACATCTAAAGAATTCATTACATATGGCAGTATAACAGCCTGCCAAGGCGATCTTTAGGCCTCAGTAGGTACAATATTGCAGAACAAGATCGGAGAACCGCCAAAAATTGAGTCGCCACGTGGGGCACGGACTCGACAAAACGCTACTGTACACATACAAAGCTAGTAGTAACAGAACAAAGAACATTTGCTTCACTCATCTGAAAAAAGACAATGCCTTATACCTGCTAAGTATCGGTCTGGGGAGCTCTCCAGCTGATCCGAGATCAGTTTTGTGGTTACTCTTACATTGTTAAGTTTCAGATCCGTGGAGCGAAATCTGGTCCACAAGCAGCATAAAACAGCAACTTACACACCGAGCTACCGAAGTCAGAATAAGGCACTATGACACAACGCAGTCCAGATTTGAAGAGTAATCAGGTGTTAACACAACAGTCAACATAGCTCGCCTCTCGGAAGTGCCGAATGTTATTCTACGTAACACGAACAGAAAACAAAAGGCAGTTACACCCTCTTAAAAGACTCCACTGCGATTAACTCACCAAAAACATACACAAAATACACAATATTCAGGATAAAGGTGTGTTTGTACACTGAAAGTTCATCGACGCCACTGAATCCTACGAAGCTTTTGATGAGCTGTTTCCTGTAGCGTGTTTTAAACAGCCATGCAAGTACAATCTCAGACAGGAAGTCGATCTGCCGTGGATCTATTACAAAAAGAAACCAAATTGCAAAAAAAAAAAAAAAAAGTTATGTGATGCTACTGTGGTATCAGCCGATAAAATTACCATAGAACTAAAATGAATGGTACATGTCCCAAAAAACATGGTACACAACTTATTGAGAGCCAGTGAAATGTCGGCTGTGTTTAGAATGGAATACCAGCATACTGCTTAGTGAATACCGTGCAGTGTTAACTGCATACTGCCTAATATATCTTCCTGGTTATTTGTCACGATGATAATGAAAAGTCGAGCGCATTGCATTCTGGGATAACGCATTCCAAGCTGTTTGCTCTGGTTGCATACTGCACGTTATGGCAAATATAGTAGGCCATCCGGTAATGACATGCATACAGATAAAGGTGCATACCACGGGAAGTATACAGAACATACTGCAGAAATAGTATGGTAGTATGCTATTCCAAACATGGCTAGTGTGTTCGAGCGATTTCATTCTAGCCCACCTGACTATGTTTAGAAACACAGAGGAATTATGGGAAATGTAGTTAAGAGATATGGAATATTCCTTCCTGAGATCTCAAAGGCGATCTCTTGTCCAACGAGCGGAAAATGACGCCCAAACAACCAATCAGTGCTACCATTTGTTTTGCAGGTGTGCAGTAAACCGTTAAGATCGCTGAATCTGTTCGCATGAACGGTCACTTGATAAACACGTTCCCTTATTTCGATGAATTCAAACGAGCCACCAACTTACAGATCTACAAACGTAAAGAGATACTGGTGAAAAGCTTTAACTACACGATTAAATTTCACCTATCAATAAATAACGAGACGACGCACACCCAGAACATTCTTTTCCTACGATATCTACTTAATTCATAACCTTACGAACGTAATACAATTGTAGTGTGAGATATGTATATATCAAGCAGTGCCTTAGTTAATAAGCTTATCACCATGTGTCAGAACTCAAACAGGGTTATTCCTATTAATATTTAAGTAAATATTAAATAAAAGCTTATGATCTGATGTCATACTTCATATGCGTGATCAAAAACATGTAGGGTTTCAGTTTGTTTGCTTCCGATTTTAGGATTAATAGGTTTCACATAGGTTGCAACTTGGTATGCGTTCATAAAACATACCGATGACTTACTGAATGTACAGGATCAGTTATATAGAACCCTACGGTAAGTTACCGCAAATGTATGCCATACTTATGACAGATACATAAAACGTTTACACAGCCACTCGCACACACACACACACAAAACTTCTAACAAGTGCTTCAAACCCTAAAACACGACAAACAAAATAACACAAACGTAACAGATTAGCCCTATGTAAGAGAAAATCTATTTGTGAGCCAAACAGCCAATCAGTGGTGGTAGTCCCATCCTGCCGTAAGCGGTGAGCCAACTTGAGTCACCTGATATCAAAACAACCAATCATGTATGACATGCCCGCCCCTCTGTGTGTGGAGCAGCCAATCATTGTTAACGATTGTGAACCGAGGCAGATATCACGTCCAATCAGAAGAGATGTGTTCAGCTCTGGTCCTCCCGCAGTTCGCTTGGCAGGAACTTGTATTGCTGCTGTCGTATGTGGGCGAGTTTCTTCCGAGCTTCCTCTAACTCCCGCTCTTTTCTTAGCATCTCCTCCTGTGCTGCTATGATCTGATAAAATGGCAAAACAATGAGTCACCCATCAGGCCTCATTCATGAAATCTGTTAACTGATTATTTGTGTAAATTTGTTCGTAAAACCATTTTTACCAATTGTTGCATTGAGTTTAATATAAATACAGAAGAATGGTTTCACTACAATTCATTCTGCTCTATTGGTTTCTAATGACTGCAAATAAAAGCAACATTTTATGTATGAGTACAAGCGGTTCCCTGAATTAATTTGACAGTTTACGTAAAGAAAGAATGATTTTACCAACCATTTACATGGTAATTCTACTCATAGATAAATGCAATATGAATAAAAAGGAAAACATCAATACAACAATTCGCTTAAAATTATCTTTAGTCCTTTGTGTAGTTTCAAACCAGTTTACTAATGTCAGACGGCTAAATTGTTTACATAATTTACATGAAGGCACATGTGAATACATAATATACATAATATAACTTAAATACCAAAGAGTTTTTGTGGAGTAACAGCTTCATCTTCTTTAGCAAATCCTGTAATTTTAGCTTAACTGCTCTCGGAAAACTGTTTTTTTCAGTGTGGATCTGCAATAGGCATCCAGTTATTTTCCAAATTGAGAAATGTTTTTGTGAATTCAAGAAATTTGAGTGGAAGAAATAAACCCTGGTTTTGAGAAGGGCTAATTCTGTGAGAAATGCCTCTTTTTGTTGAGTTGGCCGTGATTCCAGTACGTAAGCGAAAATATCTCGCATGCACGGAATACTTCAGTTGCATCTCAAGCTGAGATGAGACATTCTGGAATTCCGGGAGGAAGGAAGCTTTGAACAGGCAGACCCACAGTCTTTAATTAATGTGCATCTGGCCTGGGATGAAACAGCAAAATGAACTGCATGCGGAAACAGTGGCCCAGTGTAAGATGCCAGCTGTGGAATCTTGGTACAAAACCACAGGCTTCGAATTGCTGTGAAGTCTTTGTGAATCCAAAATGAAGCTCTAAATGTCAAATCACTTTGAGCTACTTTCATTGATAGAAGTCTTCAAAATACTATAAGGACAAACAGAGTTGTGTTTCTGTGACAAGTCTAAGATCTGAAGGAAAATGAGTCGGGAAAATTCTCACCTGAGCGATTCCTCCTACAAATTTCGTTTTAACTACGACGCTGTCGTCTTCGGCTTTATCAAAAGCCGCTTTCTGGGCCGCCTTCACCAGGTTATCAGACGCTCGTTTGACTGCGTTACCAGCAGCCTGAACAAACAAACAACAACCCAAAATGAATTTTAGTGGATGTCAACAAACCAGTTCACACTGGTGTCCTAGCAGTACACGTGTACTTCCCATTAAATTTTGTTATAATGTTTTACGTTTATAAAGTGTGCTTGTGTTATGTTAAAATAACATGTACTATTACACGTGTATAATTCCAAGGCATTCACGCAAGTGTGTCTTACGGTAAGTGTCCAAATACTCTTTGGGGCCACTGCATCCACCCATAACTAGAACTTACAGCATACTAATTAAGACCTGGCTTAACTAAACTACATTCCTGTATGTCAACAGCAGCCAATCAAACCAATAAGATTTACTGATTAACCCGTCAGCTTCCCTTAATTCCAATCAGCCACAAATTCCTTTGGGATATTAACCTGTAGTCTTCTCATGGCCTCTGAGTCCTGATCAGCTTTGACCTTGCAGGCCACCAGCAGCTGGGCGGTGGAAGCTGCCACCTGTTTGGCTGAGGAGATGAGCTTCTCCTCGCTGGCGTGGCCCTGAACCGAAGCGTTAGCAGCCTCGCACAGGTTACTGGTGGCCGCTGCGACCATCCGGGCCTAACAGAGAGATGTACCGCTGTTACTTCTGTGTCACAGAGCTGTAACTACTGTTACTATTGATAGACGTATAACATATGTGAGGATAAATAAAACTCACAGCTGATATTAAGCCCTGAGACCACTGGCCGTCATCTACTGCATTAGCAGGGATGGAGCCCACCTGTTAAAATATCGCAAAAATTAAACAATAATCTGTGTTTAAATACAAAACACACTTGTAACGGGTGGTTTTAGTACCTTGCCCTGTGCCACAAGCTCTCTCTGAGCAGCTGAGGCAGATTTGACCAGGGCGCTGGTTGCCGCGGCGATCGACTTGGCCGCTTCCAGGATCTGCTCCTCGAAATCCAGAGACTCATCGGCTTGCTGCGGCATAACAGAGAAACAGAAGATAAAACACATTGTGACTTATCAAGGAAAAGCAGAACTTGTGTGACATTGTAACAAATACTTGGCTAATACTACTACTAACAAATACTACTGGCTCACTGCTGATTGACATGGCTAGACATGTCACCACAAATATTATATTATTATATTATGATGATATATTATGATCTATACTAACAAAGCTCAAAGCTTCTTGTCATGCTGTAGTGTCATTTAATTTGACAATGAAAACAAAGCTGTGTGTCTTTTTAATATGTTGGTTTGTTATGTTCCCAAGGCACCCATCATTTAACACAAACGTGGTTCAAAAACAGTTGTTTTATTTGTCAAACTATGCAAAAGCTAAGGTAGAGATCATGTTTTATGCTGAAATTTAAGAAAATCAGTTAATTGTCATTTAATGTATGCAAGAAGCTTTCTGCCCATTGGTTAACCTGTTGGTAAACTCCCATCTTAAGCCTGATAGATGGAGGTTAACACTATATAGTTATTAGATGCATACATAAAACTCACATACTGTGCACTGTTTACATAATATATGTTGCAGAAACAGTGCAAGTAATATGGTAGTATGCATTTCTTAACATAGTCAAGGTGAAGAGGAGAAGTGACATCTAACTTTGACAGTGATCTGAGGGTGACACCTAGTGGCTTGGAGGTGCTACAACAACATTTCAGTGTTGCATTATTCAGAATCAACATGGTCACAAGAAACAAACACTATTCTATAGGACCTAAGACACACCCCTGCAGGCAACCTTTGCAAACAGATCTGTCTGAGGGCAAAAAATGAGCACACACATTTTTGAAATTCAACACACAAGTCTGGAGACATAACAGGACACTGTAGGAATATGTTTGATATATAGTTGGACAGAATAACAACCTAATATATCAAACATATCAAACAGAGCCCTGCAGATAGGCTTCCAGGTTTACCTCACCTCCAGAACATGGGGAAGAGAGGGGAAGGAAGAATGAAAGGACAAGTGAGTGTGGGAAACAGGGCATGCTGAGATAGCAGGGGATCAGACAAGGATGGATAGAGGTGGGAGCTCTAAAGAGGAAGTGAGGAATGAAGATATATTAAGGAGGACAGCCAAAGACATTACAGGGTCATGTATAAGCACCAATGACTCAGTATCCTGCCAGGCACTTACTTTCAACCTGAATCTAAAGTTAAAAACATGTTATAAGGTGAATAAGCATATTTATGTGTCCTTAAACTGGATTATAATGACTCTTACATTCATTACCTTTAAGCCGGTAATGACTTTTGTAATGTAGTGGGTGTAATGCAGACATCTTGATATGAGGGATAACTGTGAGACTAGTATATGTGCCTTTACATTTGGTTTAGATAACAGCAGAGGGCGCGTTTACAAGCATATAGGCAGACAGATAAAATGACTGACGTTCTGGTGGTGAGAAATGGTTGATATTGGTAGTATCCCAAACACAGTTACTGCCTGAACATTACCAAGAGAAAGCAAAACAAGCTACTCTAACAATTTCTGCACCCCGAGCAATAATTCAAAAGACAGTCAGTAACAACTTTATATGAGCAATGCAATATCAAGCGCTTTATGAATATTCTTTCCCTGAAAGAATAATACTGTTATTAGAGATTATTTTTCTGTACAGTGTTGGCCTGCGGCTAAAAAGATGTTTCTTGGCAGTACATTTGAGTTTGCTTTGTGATTCTGCTATAGAGAAGTCATTGATACACCCAAGAGGGGGAAACAGGTTTTGCTTTGAGAGGCAAAATGTGGATGGATGTTTTTCCGGTGAAAAGCATCACTGACAGTTGAGCTATAATACAGATGGATGGAACAATAAAACAGCTCCAGGGAAAACAGTTTCTAGAAAGTGCTGACCACCTTCTTGGAGATGAGATTCAGACTGACCGACTTGAGAGTTCAACACACTGTAAAACGAAACTTCCAAATATTGAATAATTGAGACGCAAGACAGCAAACCCACAATAAAAACAAAGAACTCTACAGACGTGCACGTCACTCTAGACCTCACAATATCAAATTGTTAAAACGAAATGTTATTTTGTTATAACCACAAAATAAGGAACCAAACAAAAAAGTATACAAACTACCCAAAGACATCAGAAGAGCAAAAATATCACATCCTTCCATTTCCTGGAGTTACAAAAATCCCCCCAAACAAAAAAACAAGAATGGAACATTCCAGTGGAATTGATCTGACAGAGTTCTGTTGGTGAGCTCATTATGGCTGTTTGCGGGGGTGTCTCAATACAGTATGTTGTTGTAGAAAGTGAGGAAAGATGGATGGATACCTTCGGCTTGGCTCTGGGCTTCAGCTGCTCTAGTTTCTTGGCCGCAGCCTCGATGGATGCAGCGGCACCAAGGAGCTCCGTCTCCGCGATCACTGTGGGGTCTTCTGGGTCCACCCACTCCGAACCTAAGATGGTGGACAAGTCAATATGACCAACATTCACTCACCATATGCATAATATAGATACATTGAAATACGATCACATGGTATGAAAATGTGTTGAAATGACTCAAAAACAAAAAAAAAGCATGCCAGACGATGATTTGACCAATGACCCATGGCAGGGTTTCAACACAATCCTGTACAAGACTTGTAAATATGTAAAACTTGCCAATTTTTTGGGCATAACTATTGTATAATTTCTTTTAATATTAGGATGTAATGAAACCCAGATAGTCATAAAATAATATAAATAAGGATGGTAACTACTTTTTGACATCTGACAGATTCTGATTCTGTCGTTTAGTTGAATTTCTTACGTTCACAATTATTCATTAAGTTCTTGGATAAACGCACATCTTTGCGTTAATAATCGTAGAGAATTCTTTTAAAAAGCACTAAAAGACGTCTGTTTTCTCCTTCAACAGCTTTAAACAGATGGAGAGAATCTGTTTGAGGATTATTTTCAACCTGAGGGAATTCAAATATATCTTCCCTCACTTTATAAATCCCTCTGTGTGTGTCTACGCTGGTCAAGCACTCAGGTTTGTGCGTGTGTGGCCTGATATTGGAGAGCAGTAACAGTATTTCATACTCACCTCCATCTGTGGCAGAGAAGAAAAAAATATAACAGTGTTTTAGAAGAGAGCACCACCGCACCAATGACTGCAAAAACAGCTCAACCGACCGTTTGGCCTTTTAGCTCTCAAAGGATATGCTATTACCAGGCCCACACAGAATCTGAGCTTGGGATCTGGGTCGAATTTTGCTCCCTTATGCATTTATTTGTTGTCATTACGGCTGTGTTTTAAACTAATTACACAATGCTTTCTGTTACCAATAAACATTTAGTACTCTCAGTTCAGTTTAAATAGATCAAAATATTTAGGCTCCTGTAACCAAAATGTTAAATGCTGTAACAATGTAGTTGCAATGGATAAAAGCATTTGTTAAGCTCCGCCTGTAATTATCACAGGAAACAAAAATGTTTTGGTTTAGATTTGATCTGTGGAAATTAATAACATCATTTTACTGTGTGTCAACTTTCTTTCAAAAATGTTTATTGGCCTTAGTTTTGTTCTCCTGGCAAAGGATGAAGTGTTTTGTTGTACAGTAAATTACTGTGTTTCCAAGCTTTAATCAGCTGAACACATAAAAACTAGCTGCAGTGACAGGAAGTACAGCAGATTAATGAGGATCTGATACGCAGATTACTGGTTTTAATAAACTGATAAGATTCTTTTTATAGTGGGACATTAATAACCTGATTAAGTGTATCAGTTGTATGTGTGTGTGTTTGTGTTGACTCACCTTTCATGGCTTCAGCAGTCTGAATGAGTTCTGTGACCGAGCCGGCCACTTTTTTGGAAAGCGTGGCTAACTGCTGCTTCTGTTCGGCTGTTGGTTTCTGCAGGACCTGTGTGGAGTACACGCACAGTTAGGACAGCCAGCAGAAACGGCACGCGACGAAATCGCGCTCCCGGCGCAAACACTCACAAGCAGAACGTGTTCCAGCAGGTCGATGTATCCGGTGGTGCACTCGATCCCGTAGAGAAGAGCTTTATTCCTCACATCCTCGGCTACTTCTGGGTGGTACGCGGCTTGCTGGTAAACACAGAGGAATGATAACCATGCATGATCTTATTCACATTACGTACATCTAATTCACATTACGTACATCTAATTCACAT
>JAZGTK010005751.1:0-21873 GCA_036877625.1 Ambastaia sidthimunki
TTATCATGAAGATCAAAGTGAATCTAGTGTGCACTAAAGTTACTGTCTTCCAGTGTTATTATCATGAAGATCAAAGTGAATCTAGTGTGCACTAAAGTTACTGACATTAACTGTGATATAAACTAAACCCTGGCATTGTTACATTGTTGCAACCTTAGTTGTAGGTGCATAACAGTAAATGTGATTGTTGTAGAAAACTGAGGGATGATTTAAAGTGATTTTCTGTGGTAAGTGACATCACAGGTGATGCGCACAGATCTTGCAGCATAGAAATCTTAAAAGCAGGGTCAGTCATTTCAGAAACATTTTTTATTGTGCTGTTTGAATACCTCTTCGTATCCTGATATCAACCACTAAGTAAAGTGCTCTAAATATATAAATATTTGTCTTCTGTGGAAGTTGCAGGATCATAAAATGTTTATCCAATCATTGCATTCGGTCCAAATGTCCTCTTGCCTGTGGTTGTGTGTTGGAGGAGGCGTGGCTTTGTATTGCATTCTGAAGCGTGGGATCTTATGCTTTCAAAGCTAGCTTGCTGTTGCTAGCCTTGCTGAAATTGTCTACCCTACCTTTGAATCAGTCAGTTATATTTGTGAATCTCTATATACCACATCACAGATACCTCGGGTTCTTTCTAATCTCTTCTTACAGGTGAAGGTTTACGTCCCCCAGGCTCCTCCCTTCAGCAGTAATCTCTGCCCCTAACATTCAGTGTTTGCATTATAATGTTAAATAAACATGTGGACAATAAGCTATGTCCAGTGTTTGTATGTCCAGATATTCATTTAAATAATTATATGTCTTTCTTTTCACATTCATTTATTAAGTGCTGAGAGTTACTGTAGTGATGATAGTAGACATTTTTACTGGACTGGAGTATTGAACTGGTGATGGTGATCAGGTGATGGTTAATGTACCTTATACTGACAGTAAAACATATTGTGCTGTCTATCAATTTCATTCTAACACACCAGAAATGGTATAAAATGAAATCCAGTTTGTGTAGCAGGCAGTGTGATTGCCTGCAGCTCTGATTCTGTTGCAAACGCTGCATGTTTCTCCATCTGCTGGCTTTATAATCTCTGCAGTATGCGGCCGTCTACTGCGTGTGTTTGCATGTTGAGCCTCAGCTGCTCAGAGGTGTGTGTGTGTGTGTGTGTGCGCGCGTGCGTGCGCGCAAGACAAAGGTTGTGTTGTAGGAGTGACACTGTCAGTAACACAGCAGCTGCTGCGTCTGTCGCATGCAGACAGGTGTTGCGAGTGTGTGTGTGTTCGTACTCTCTAGTTCATTATTTCAGCACAAGGCAAAATGTTAGAGAGCAGCTCAGCGTGAGATGTGATGTTTCATGTGTTCAGTCACATGTGATGTTTCATGTGTTCAGTCACATGTGATGTTTCATGTGTTCAGTCACATGTGATGTTTCATGTGTTCAGTCACATGTGATGTTTCATGTGTTCAGTCACATGTGATGTTTCATGTGTTCAGTCATGTGCTGATTGTTGATGTCAGCACACCTCTTATATGACGTGTGATATGTGAAACTTTGCTGCCGCTTTACTAGGAAACACTACGTCAGCTGTTGTCTTAGTGTGTGACACACCCGGACCCCTCAGAGACAAATGCACACACACACTCCGAGTTCAGATGTTTTGCAACCAACCAAACTATGACAAACATGTTATTATGGGAATGTTGTTGAATCCAGACGTTACAATTAATCTTCCCCAAACATGCTAGAATTCTCTCAAACATCATGTTTTACTTAGTGTGTAAATCTCAACAACACAAATGGCAATAAACAGAGTTGGTTTGTAAATGTGAAACGTATAACTAATTAATCAATGGCCTCACAGTAGTAATAATTAATCACACAACAACACTGTAATGTACCTAAAGAAACTAAGACCTATTTATAGACTGAAGATATTTGTTGCATTGTGACTTGACAATTTAGGACTATCAAAGTCAAAATTACTTCAACACAATTACTCTCTCACTTCTGTCAAACATTAATTCTTTCCACTTGCATCTTTTCATGTTAAAGTAAAAAAAATGAACATGATATTATGTTTTATAAAATGTAATATTTGACCCTGTTTGTTTTCTTTATTATTTGTAAACCATCAGTTTAAAAATCTAGATATTTATGACTCTAAAATATGAGTGGATGAGCTTGTTATATTCATGTTTTATCAATGTTTTATCATTGAAAGAGTCTATAATTGTGAGTCTGTGTCTTGTACTGTGTAGACCTTGGAGCATTAATTATATATATATAATTAATTTTATATATATACATATATAAAATAAACATTGTGTGTGTGTATGTGTACACCGGGTAAAGGGGATTTACAAGGTTGTGTGTAATATGTTATTATATGCATAAAAACGTAAGTAGGGATTACAGGGACATTTCTTGTGTCCTCATAAACCTACTGGCTTAAAAACAATGGTGGTGTTTTAATTATGCAATGCCAAAAGTTTTGTGTGGGGGTTAGGTTCAAGGGTGGGGTTAGGGGAAGTCAATGTAAACTGTGTGTGTGTGTACAACTATATTTGTGTGTGTTTATCTATATTTGTGAGGGTCAACTGTCCTCACTAACACAGAGAAATATCATGACAACCAACTTCTGAGACACATTTTACTGGTTCTCACTAAATAAAAGGCTCATAAATGAGTCAAATCATGTTTTTTTATAATCTAATGTTACACATGTTTGTGTGAGGGTTTAAGGGGAGATTTAGGGTTGGGAGATATATCATTAGCCTGATGTATATACCCCTGATATAAAATAGATCAATAAAAATCAATGAATGAGTGAATGGCTTGTATAACATTGTAAAACAAACGTGTGTGTGTGTGTGTGTGTGTGTTTGTCTCCTCCCACGTCAGTCAGTGTGTGAGTGTGTAGCGGTCAGTGTGAGCATCAGTCTGTGTGTTCTGTATCTACCGTGACAACAGCTCTTTAGTTCCTCTGAAGTCTTCAGCCAGTTTGTGAAGAACATGAAGTTTCTGTCGGTGACTTTACTGATTTTGACACAGAGTAAGTTCTTTGTTTATGTGATCTGCTTAAAGTCCATGATCTGCTTCTGAGAACAAGACTAGACGGATCTTAAGTGTCTAATCTTGGACACAGTTGCTCTGCTGTGGTTCTGTCTCTGTATGGTATAAAACAGCTCTAAAGATTGTTGAAAGTGAATGTTTGAATTAATGAAACGGAACTGCAATAATCATCTGCCATTCAGATGTTGTTAAATTTGGGGTTTTTCTTATGTTATTATAATATAAGATCTATTCAAAATCTTTGTTACATGTTTTAATAGATGTTCAAGACATTTTGGAGCTTGCCACCAAATTCCAATATTTGTAATTTGTTCTTCTTAAGAGATTTTTAACAGCTTTTGTTTGTTTAAAATGTTTGAGATTCGTGCAGGCATAAAAAACTAGGAAACTAGGAGAATTTAAAATATAGAAATATAGATATTGTAAATTGTATATATCGATTGTTTTTGTTATTCTGGACTGCTTGTTGTGAGTGAGTGAAATCTTGACTGATGTCTTGTAAATCTTGTAGCTCAGTGATGGTATCAGGTGGTAATACTGCTTTTCATACATACTGTGGTACTAAATGTTTAAATGGTATTTCTGAGAGTATGATGGTATAAATTGATTTGATTTGACGGGTGTGTAGTTGTGTATGGGTGTCCACTGGTTTGGTTCTGGCCCGTGATTGTTATTCTTGTCATATTTGAGGGTTTAAATCTATGAGAAGAATCTCTGGTTTGTGGGCAGCTGTTGATTCTGGCATGATTCTGATATTCACTGTAATTCTGAACAACATGAGATATCGAGTACAGTTGTGTCAGCAGTGTGTGTGTGTCTCAGTGAAAGTGAGACAGAGAAAGGGCTTTAACCTCTGATGTGTGTGTGTGTGTGCCCAGCTGTTGCAGGGCAAAGTTACACACAGAAGCTCTTTGTTTTCTCTTGAGCTCCACAGATTCACAAACGTTTGACCAGTCGACACAACAATCAGTCAAACTCATCTACTGTGCTGCATCATTTATTGACATTCTGGACATGAACAGAACATTTGAACATTTGTTCATGTTTTGAATGAGGAAATCTTGCAGGATCTACCAAAAACAGGTCAAAAGAATATGTGTGTGTGTGTGTGTCTTTGTCTGTCTGTCTGTCTTTCGATTGCTCAATCGATTAGCAGTTAAGCTTATTACGCCCCCACACACACATCACAATTGTAATACATTTGAATGCTTTCTTTTATAAAAGTAATTGTGTTAAAGTAATTATGAATAATATCTTCAGTCTATAAATAGGTCTTAGTTTCTTTAGGTACATTACAGTGTTGTTGTGTGATTAATTATTACTACTGTGAGGCCATTGATTAATTAGTTATACGTTTCACATTTACAAACCAACTCTGTTTATTGCCATTTGTGTTGTTGAGATTTACACACTAAGTCAAATTTGACTGTTTTATGTGTGTGTGTCCGTGCTGACTCAGGCTTTGAAGTGTTGTTGTAATGTGACAGGTGTGTGTGTTGTTCACACAGGGACAGCTGCAGTCATTGTGTGTTTTGGAGAACGTCACATTTCTCCTTATCTAGCTGTGTCAGTTCCAGCAAATGTCTATCAAACCAGACACATTGTGTTAATGTATGAATGCAGTCGTTTCTCTCAGCCCGCTCAGATCCTCAGCTCTCAGCAGCCTTCAGAGGTCGAGAGGAGATAAATTGCTGGAGCTCGACAGAGAGAGAGGGGCAGATGAAATGTCTCTCTGCTGCAGGTCTGAGACCAGATTAGAGGATTTTTTAAAGGTTATATAAACCAAAGCATCACAATGGTTACTTGTGTGTGGAACAGGTTCAATGGTCATTTATAAAAGTGTACTGATCAGAGCTGTATGATGGTTTCATGTGTGATGCCTGACAGCCTCTGATCTCTGAATGTGGAGCTGAACAAATGCTGCTGGTCTGATTTTAAGACCCTCACACAACTTTGTTGTTTGTTGAACAAAATGCAGGTTTTTATGCTGAAATACTGCAAGTGAAATTGATGTTTAATAAAATTGTCACATAAGAAATAAGGATTGTCAACTTTTAGCATCTGTCTGACAGCAACAGCACTTTTAAAGAGTTTCTGAGCTCTAATGATAATGATAAAATGGGAGATTCTGACAGGACGCTGCACTCCTGAACCTCACACTAACACACAAACACACAAACACAATCACATTAACACACAGTGTGTGTGACCTTTGATCTGAACAACATTCTGCATTGGTCTTAACCTCTGTGATGTCCAAATCTCATTTTGGGTTTGTCTATTATATTCTGCAGTTTGATTAATTTGATCTTTTATGCTGTTAATATCGCTTGAGTCGAATCACTCATGGGGAGAAACAGGAAGACAGACAATGGCTGTCACTCTGGAGAGGAAGGGCTCCACCTGTTTCCTCTTCCTGTCAGGAAATCAGAATCTTTCTTTAGCCACAAACACACACACGACTGGGACTGACAGAGAACTGTTGTATTGTGATTCCTCTATCTGTTCAAACGAAGCTTGACTAATTGTGAGATCAATGTTGAAACGTCATTTTTTTGTCTGTTGATTTTTTTACTGGGAATTCTGCAGCACAGTTTCCGGAGCATCCGGAGTGCTGTGTGTTGATACATGACAAATAAATTGTGAAGAATATGGTGGAGATGCAACACTTCTGTTATAGACAAACTAATGAAACATCTGAGTAAAACTCTGTAGTTTGTCTACATGAACAAACTCAAGATGTTTGCTTGAGTTATAATTTAGAATTTCAGTCTGAACACAAATCTAGTTTTGATTCACAATCGCTGTTTCAGGTGTCGCTGTCGCCCCGGTCAGCGTGAGCAGCCCGAACCCTAGAGTTCAGGTGGAGGAACATTCAGGTGAGTTTGTGTTCTTCATTAGACACCAGCATGAGGATCTGATCTCACGGGCTTCTGTCTGATCTCATGGGCTTCTATCTGATCGCCACCACAGATGCTGTGCTCTCCTGTGAGTTTAAAACTGAACGAGAGAACAATCCTCGCATTGAATGGAAGAAGAAGGACCAGGAGGTTTCCTTTGTGTATTTTAAAGGAAATTTCACAGGTGTTCTGATCTTCTGCACTTACACAGTTCTGTAGATCCATCACAGTGTACTTTGTGTTTTATTAGTAGTGTTCACTAGGACAGTAGAAGTGCCTGATGCGTAAAGCTTAGAGTACTTCAGGGCACTTCTACTGTTCTGTGGTCCTGATGTTTTGTGTCTTTTAGGGCCCTTTCAGGGTCGTGCAGAGATTAATGGGGCCACGGTACGACTGCGCCAGGTGACTCAGGCAGATGCGGGCGAATACCGCTGTGAAGTCAGTGCGGCCCTCGACACTATCAAACTGGGAGAGGCCAACATCACACTTAAAGTACTGGGTCAGTTCTGGCTTGTGTTAAATGTGTTTTGTTTTGGGTGTGAGATCAGATCTGTGTTAAATGTGTTTTGTTTTGGGTGTGAGATCAGATCTGTGTTAAATGTGTTTTGTTTTGGGTGTGAGATCAGATCTGTGTTAAATGTGTTTTGTTCTGTGTGTGAGATCAGATCTGTGTTAAATGTGTTTTGTTCTGTGTGTGAGATCAGATCTGTGTTAAATGTGTTTTGTTCTGTGTGTGAGATCAGATCTGTGTTAAATGTGTTTTGTTCTGTGTGTGAAATCAGATCTGTGTTAAATGTGTTTTGTTCTGGGTGTGAGATCAGATCTGTGTTAAATGTGTTTTGTTTTGGGTGTGAGATCAGATCTGTGTTAAATGTGTTTTGTTCTGGGTGTGAGATCAGATCTGTGTTAAATGCGTTTTGTTCTGTGTGTGAGATCAGATCTGTGTTAAATGTGTTTTGTTCTGTGTGTGAGATCAGATCTGTGTTAAATGTATTTTGTTCTGTGTGTGAGATCAGATCTGTGTTAAATGTGTTTTGTTCTGTGTGTGAGATCAGATCTGTGTTAAATGTGTTTTGTTGTTTTGGTGTGATAGTCCCGCCCCACACCCCATCATGTGATGTCCCAAGCTCCGCCCTGACAGGCTCGCAAGTGGAGCTGCGCTGTAGAGACCAGCACAGCATCCCTCCAGCCAGATACACGTGGTTCAAAAACAAGATTCCCCTGTTGCCCGATCGACACACCAACATCACATACACAGTGGATGAACACACAGGCGTGCTGGTGAGACATTAATGTGTTTCTGTTTTGATGACGAAATATGTTTAATTAAAATACATTATTGTTACTGTTTTGTTTAACAATTACTCTTTAGGTTACTAAATAATTGTTCACACTCACGTTTGTACAGCTATCTTTGTGAGGACATTCATAGACACAGTAGAATCTCTAGCCCCTTACCCCAACCTTAACCATCCCAACTAACTGCCAAACCCTAACCCTATTTATAAATTATTATTGTCACATGCAGAGCTTGTTTTTAATAGAAGTATGGAGGTCGTGTCGATGTTTGAATTGTAGATCTGATTCCTCAGTACTGACACACTGATGAGACAGAGCAGCTGGTGTTTCTCACACACACACACACACACACACAGAGAGTGAAGGAGGTGTGTGATGTTCTCTGTGTGTCAGATCTTTCAGATGGTGAGCAGAGCTGATTCAGGTCATTACTACTGTGAGGCCAAAAACGGTGTGGGAGCTCCAAAACGTTGTGAGAGCACACACATGCAGATTGGTAAGTGTGTGTTGGGGGGGGGGGGTCAGAGGTCAGCAAAACCTGCCATATCTAAGCACAACCTCTTTTTAGAGACATCCTCATTTATAAAAAAGATTTTTATATTTATAGTAAAAACTCTTTTTGTTGTAAAAATGCAGAAAGTTTGGTGTTAGGGTTAGAGTGTGGGTTAGGTTATAGTGTTTATAACTAACTGTATATAAAAACAATATGTCTGTGGAATGTCCTTATTTAAATAGATAAGTAAACGTGTGTGTGTTTTCTCTAAATTGAACCACTAAGTTATAGACAACAATGTTATTCTTGATTTTTAATTAATGACGTGCAGAAAATTAGAATTATTAAAATGCTGTTTGCTGAGTCAATAAAAAATGTTTTAATAGTAAAAAGTGCAATAATACCTTGTCATGTGTCATTTGTATTTGTCCTGTTAGATGATTTGAATGTTGGCGCAGTGGTCGCTGGGGTTGTGCTAGTGTGTGTTCTTGTGCTGTTATGCACATTTGGGGTGTGTTATGCTCATCGACAGGGATTCTTTAGTCGTAAGTTCAATCTTTGTTTGTTTGTGACATTCCTGTAACTGTAAATAATATTGTGTTATATTTTCTGTGTGTGTGATGTTTACACATCTCAGCTTGAGGACTGAGAATATATAACAACTGACCAGAATGAAACATCTGTTAAATACATTCAGTATTCTGTTTAATATCTCAGTAGTACGTGATGGAGGTGTGAGAAGCTCTGTTGTTTATTTGTGCTGTTTTGACCTGGTGTTTTTTTTTTTTTTCTGTCTTTGACAAATACTTACAGGACACCGGGGAAGGTAAGAACTAAAACTTCTAACTAACAGTGTGTGTGTGAATTGTTGTGTGTAAGACTAACAGTCAAATATTCTCGTAGAAATAAAATGGTTCATACAAAAATAAATCTCCAAGCACAGTACAGGAAGTTGTCAGTCAGTCATTGTTGGTTTGCTGCTGTTGAGCTCTTCTGGTTTGGATTGGTTAATATTGGCCTCATTCCTGCATGTGATTGGTTGATCATTGTGTGTTATCTCTGTTGATGGTGATCTGCTCACATCTGGAGTTCTGCATGCTGTCCAGTGACTTGTTATCACCGATAATAATGTAATGTTTGACCTTTGACCGCAACGGTCCATTATTGCAGGTCATTCTGGATTACACAGTGTCAGAATGTAGCACACATAAGCAGCCAGAACCTCAACAGAACCGAGCACATGTGAGTTTGATGCCAGCCTTTCTCAACTGACTTCAGCTGATATCTGTGACTAGTTGGTCATATGGAGAGTAAACTGAAGAACTCATGAATCTACTGAGATAAAACATGATGAACATTCATGTAATATTGTTCATTAAACCTTTTTGTGGTTGTTACTATATACACAGTATTTGCAGGAAAATATTTGCTAATTCACCTGAAAATTAAAATTTTGTCATCAGTGATTAAACCTTATTTTCACTTATGCAAAATATGAATTTCCAAAGCATCCATTTTTCCTGTCCACTGTTTTAGCACTGAGGCTGTCAATCTCCAAAAATGACAGTACCATAAAAATACCTTTTCACAGCTCTGTGCCAGAATTGTTTTGAGATCAAATTAAGAATTGTGGTTCTTTTCTGAAACCCATTATTTCTTCCTTCCACCAGTAGCTTTGAAATGAACTACAGGAGTCACGGGAGAGAAGTGCAGAAGTGGGTTTTAGTTCTGTGGGAGTTTCTGTGTCTTGTTTTTTGCCGCCTCACGGCCTCGTTTTTCACAAGAAACTGTTTAAGAAAATTATATTCTGTGTGTGTTTGTGGGTGAGTGTAAGAAAGATAATTTGTGTATCTGCATTTTCTTGATAATTATATATTTGTTGATAACTATTGATTACTGATGACTATTGATGACTGTTCATATCATGTTTTTGTATTATATAATTGTTCAGTGTTTCAGTGTTTGATAAGATTTGCTCTCTTCTTTCAGACAACATTCAGGGTACAGTCACCCCCCACAGGAAGTGAGTATCTGTCTTCATAAGGTCAAAGATCTTTACTATTAGTTCAGTACTACTGATTTATACCGGTCTGGTTCATACCATACATACTGTTCAGAGTGGGCTTATCCGAAATAGATGATCGCATACTAGACTGCTATGGACTTACTCACACTAGCTTCTTGCTAGCATTCAGTAGTATTAACGCTGAAGCTTTTTACCTGTGCTCTTGACATTCAGCATTCGTGTAAGTTTAGGTTTTCTGAATGTAAATATTTAATGATTATATGATATACTTTAATGGTTGTGATAGTCTGTAGTAGTTTGGGAGAAATGAGTCTCACTGAAGGAATTTTCTTTATTCAGTCTCAGGATTTCAAACACACTCAATCGTTCATGTTGTGAGAACCAACGCATCATCTCTGGACCTGCAGCCGGACGGACATGCGATAATGTTTGAATGAATTGTTTCTTGCATTAGGTCTCTGAAGGCCTATGATGAGCTTTAAAAACACAGAAAGGCTGTTTTAAGAGCTGCTACCATCAAAGTCTCTACTGACAACAATTGACTGACACATCCACTGCAGCCCCTGCTGGCCAAGGGTGGTAATGGCCACTTGTGCCCCCTGGTGGAAACGCGCAGCAGTAACATGAACTGAACATCCTGTAAGACCGAGTGTGCCTTGAGCAGCAGAGACTGCTGTTGGGTGACAGTCTGTTAAATGTGTTTGTGCCTTTTGTTTTTTCACTGAATATTGTGTTTCTAACTAGAGCGTGAGAATGTAAATCAGTGAGTGATTTGCTGTATGTTTTCTGTATTTTTTTTAATAAATATTAAAAGTCAAGAATTTTCTGTCTATTACAGTAAAACTTACTACAATTGACTGTTTACAAACAGACAACAGCAGCACACAAATTCTTCTGACAAAAAAAAGATTTGAATTCAACATTTATTAAACATTGGCTTCAGTTATGGGCAGATTTATTTTGTCGTCACCTCCTCCAACTTCGGTTCTGTGAAAGATGAGAAGAAATCTTGAATAACTTGTAGTTCAATTATTGAAGATTAAACAAATCAATCACTTGTTTAAGTGGTTAAATTAGTTTGACTAGAGTCTAAATTGGTAAACGGTCAGCACTACTAGATAATATAATCAGTGATGTGCAGACGTGGAAGATTCGATCATGTCGGTAAATAAACCAACAGCATCACTTGCTTCATATCTGCGTTTGAATGCGAGTGATGTCACAGTGTGATCGGGCTGCAGGATCACCAGAGTCTCATCTCAGATCTTGTAAAGAACAAACAGACACCTGGGAATTTGAACTGTGGAAATTTGGTTAAATCTCCTCCACCGTACAGCCGCTGTAGTTTGGTCATCTCCTCCGTCAGGTTCTTCTGGTAAGCTGGACCAGCATCCACCACACCACCCGCAGCCCTGCCAGAGAAAACACATTACATTAATACAAAACACATTACATAATTGACCCAAATAGCACAGAACTGATGTAGCTGCAGTGGGCTTTATGATGACATGACTGTCACTCACTTGCTCTTGGAGTTGTACTCCCTGATCTTGTCCAGGAAGAGTTTCTGCACAGGGTCCAGATCTTTGGCCTTGTTGAAGAGCACGGCAGACAGGCCGATGTTTCTGCGCAGAGTCACTGACACGGCGGAGCGGAAGAGAGACGACAGCTGGAAGAGCCTGTGAAGAGCCATGCTGCACATGTGCAAGAATGACACACTGATCAGAACACATTTCATCACTGTCAGCCAGTGTTCACTGTTAAAGCTGCAATCCTTAACTTTTCTCTCTCATAGAATTGCAGGTTACTTTGCATACTTTTGAAATGAACCTGACATTTCCCTCAAAATCGGACCTGGCAGCTCGAATCGTTATTATTCACTTAACATTGTTAATAGGAGGATGGAGACCGTTTAAACACAGACTTGTTAAGTACTTGCTCAATAACTGATTTCTGTTCATTTAAGACCTAATAAAGCTTTAAGAAAAAGCTGCAGTCGAAAACAATTTGATAATACCAATAGTTTACTAAAGTCCCTCGAAGAATACCACACCGTTACCATGGTACATTTAAAAACCACAGTACCGGATTAGCTGTCAGGGCATGCTGACTGTAACACGTGAATGAAGAGAGCCGTTATGTGCAGTATGAATGCTTTTATGAAGATTTCTGAGTTAATGGAAGATGACAGTAGCGGTCAGTGTCTGACCCTCATATCACACAAACACACAATAAACAAACTTCAACAGAAACCTGTTTAAAATCACCGCAAGAGACACTGTTACAGATATATTACAACACACGCGCACATTCTGACGAGAAACAAACCCGACGAGAGAATAAAATAATAAAATCAGTCACCTTGTGTTTGACACTGCGCTCCAAAGAAAGACGAACCTACTGCTTCCGGGTCACCGCGAGGGCTGATGGGTATGACCAGGCGGCTGACGTCACCGCGCACGCGTGCTATAATATGTGACGACTTTGTAATCGGTATGTTCTGTATGTCTAGACGTTTAAAGCTGCAGTCCGCCATCCCCGAAACATTAAAGTTACTTTTTGTACTTTATGTACGTATTTACGTAAAGTAAACTGACATTTATAGAGAAATCGTACCCGACAGCTGAAATGATAAATCATTATAATAAAGTTCTTGTTGTGATTCGGGGCAATGAGAGTGTTTTGGACACTGATATTGTATATACTTGCTCAGTCACTTTTGTTTATTTTAGACGTACTGCAGCTTTAAAGATTCAAAATTGTATTAAAGGTCGTAGAATTTTTGACCTTAACAATGTATACAGTGACGGATTTGTCATTTGTAAATGTCCTTTATTTGCTGTCATTCTGTTATTTTGTCAAAAAAACGTTTTGGTACGTGTTTCAATACAGAATATAGACTTTCATTACTGTGACGGCAGACGAAAACACTATCAGTGTACAAACTTTAAGCTACTGTACAAAGTGCTGGCAAACATAATTATACACTTTAAAAAAAAAATTAATAGAAAACTAATAACTGCATTTAAATTACTTCACCTTCAAAAGAAGTTTTCAGATGAAGTTACAGTATAAGCTATAATTTGAAAGGAAATTAACGAACCCCGCAAAACATCAACAAATGACAGTGTTCACATTACTGGTCATGTAAAGTCTTTACTCATCTTTTTTTCTATTATTTAGACATTTAGATTTGGTCATTATTTTTTGTACAGAAGACTTCGAACATAGAGCCAATTTTACAGACCGCTGTACATACAAACAGATAAATTAAACTCTAATTTAAAATACAAAATGATCAAGCTGTGACCTGAGAACACACTATTAAATCAAAGGAGAAATGACCTGCAGAGCTCTTCACCAGCACACAATCAATGCTTTTCAATGGAATAAAAACACATGTACATTCAAAACTTTATTTATGGAATACAGTGTAGAAAGCGCAGCTGTTTTCTAGTCAAAGCAAATGATACAGAAAAAAGGAAAAATGCCACATCAAACAAGATCCAACAGCTTTCTCTAGATGTACAGTCCAATCAGCACACAGAACCGGTCCAGTCAGATCTAACTGAACCACAGAAAGCCAGACTGTTAAACTTCAGACAAAGAAATGAAACACAATAATTTACTTTGACACATTCATTAATGACTTTACCTTTTAATGACAGTCTGTGTGAAGTTAAGAAGTTTGTTTAGTTTTGTAATTAAATAACTGACATTCTTCAGACTGCCTGATTACTGAGAGTGAATCTATGTTACAGTGTGACCTAAATGAAAATCCTCCCACTGGTGGCCTGATCTTCACACATAATCACATTAAAGACAGGAAACAATTTTACAAAAAGTATGACAATCTTCATAATTATGATCTGGCAACCTGCTTTATATGCAGTGATGAGACATTTTATGACACTAAAACAAGTCGAAAGACAACAAGAATGACACATGGAGTGTGTGACCACAGGGAAATAAATGCTGCTCGATCAGTCTTTCTTACTCAATCTCATGAATTTCCACATCATATTTCTACATCAGCTTCAGCAATGCTGTTGGATAACATGGGACAAACAAGAGACAAAGAGGAGAAAGACATACATCTACATCTGTGGACACACAGCAACATAAGAACAGAACACTGACTGTGGAGAAAACACACAGAATGACACACACCCACCCGACCTCCCGCTCACCCTGACCCAAAACACCCACTTAAAAAACAACCACCAGTCAAATGGAAAAGCAACCTTAAATAGCTGTTTATAAAAAAAAGAGTAAATAAATCTCTGCACAGAATGAGACATTTTAATCTAAAGATAATAATAAAGTACATCGAAACCCACAGTTGCATCTTATCGCAATTAAAAATCAAGGTACAGAAATAAAACCACGGATCTCTTTATGGTGTTTAAATTAAATCAAAGCCAATTTAGTTTGAACTCAAGTCACGTTATCACAAGTTACTAACTGTAAAACCTGCTGAAGTGTCTCTACATGAGAAAAGACCAAAATCCAAAGAGCAGAAGTTTTTTCTTTTTCTATCATGCACTACATAGAACTTTTCTCTTTTTTGCATTACTTCATTATTGACATAACTTTAAAAAAAAAATTGTTTTGGTTTTAAGTTTCTTTGTTTTTACAATTATTTTATTTTTTTGAAAAACAAACCAGAAACAATCAAGATCTCATTTATAAAGACGTCAATGTTTCACTATAATCTCTGTGATTTTGTTGTGATCATTTAAATGGTCTATGACTGCGTCACTAAACACAGCACAGCTGCAGTCAGTGATGAAGAGAGAGAGAGAGAGAGAGAGAGAGAGAGAGGAGGAGGGGATGGGGGCGGGTCTCTGACATCACCCCTCACATGTCGCAGTGTTTCACTCGTTTAGTAGTGTGAGGAAGGACAGTGCAGCAAACACAGCAGTAACTTACTTGCATACTAGCATAATAGTAACTTATTTATTTGCCAGCGTCAAATGAATCAGGCCTGATTCCAGCACAGACTTAAACTGACCTGATAGGGTTTTATTTACTGAACAATCAGTCTACTAATCATGTTTACTTTAGATTTTTCAGCTAATAAATCCATTTCTCCTCCAGAGTTGAATTTATAGGGCTAAATTATATGAATTTAAAATGAATTCGACTCTGATGGCTTCAGTCTTATGCTAACTCACTTCCAATTAATAGGAGGAGTTTTTGTCTGACAGACATGTATGCTGACCAATAACAAACATTGAGGTCACAGCACAGTAAGACACAGATGTGGTGTGCACTGTCCAGAAGGGAGGGTGGAGGAGGGTGGGTGAGGGGAAGGTTCAGTTCTGCATCTGCTCAAAGAACTTGTAGGTGGGGTTCTCATAACCGTTCTGCTGCATCTTAGACAGATGACACTCCTCTGGGGTCACAGCAGCATCCACCTGTGAAGAGAGAGAGAGAGAGGTTTAGAGTCTATCATCTCAACCATTGATGAGAGTGAGTCACCAAATAATGATTTCGTTTTTTATATGTTTACTGCACTATGTATGAAGTTAATTGATGAATTAAAACAATCCATGGCATTATGTTTACACTATAACTCTACTACATCTATATCTTCACTGTACGGCATACAATTTCAGGAAATGGAACATCTGAGATGTCAGAAGCCTTTAGAAGGACCTACAGACTCACTCACCTCAATGATGCCGTGCTGGATGGATGTGTACTGCTTCTTCCTCAACATCACCAGGGTGATGACGATGATGGTTGCTATGACAACACCTCCAACCATCAGGCCAATGATAGCTCCTTTATTAGAGCTCACATCTTCTGCGAAGAAAACCTTGAACCAAAGAAACGTAGACACACGCACATTAGCATCTTTAGCTGTCAGAGTTTTCAACCTGTGTTACCATGGTAACTTCGCATCTTAACACATCCACAAGGACAAAGATAAACCAGTGTTATAGTTCTGAACACCTCAGTAGTTTATCTTTAATGTTGCATTTTTACATTTACATTTATTCATTTGGCAGACGCTTTTATCCAAAGCGACTTACAGTGAATTCATAGTATACATTTTTATCAGTTCTTGTGTTTCCTTGGGATCGAACCCACAACCTTTGTGCTGCTAATGCAATGCTCTACCAGTTGAGCTAGAGGAACACATTTTTTTAAACATTTTTAGTTTGAACAAGTATTTTTGAGTTTCTGTACGGTTTAGGTTTATAAAACCATCACAATTTCTGTCTGTCTATGGTCATACTGTACTTTATCAGACACTACAATATACTTCATAACACAGCAGTGTGTAACTGTGTTTGTGTATGTGTGTGTAGGTACCAGTTTCTGATGGTAAACTTCACTGTGTCTCTCTTCTGCGTTCATTCTCAGTTCAGGAACATCTCCAGGCTTCAGTCCAGACACTAAGAACCAATCAGAACAAAGATAAACACTCATGAATACACAAAAGTGATTTGAGATGATTAAATGACAAACACACAGAATGATTTCATACCAGGTCGGGTGGGAAGGTCTCTGTCTGAAACAGGACGAGCATCCACAGGTTCAACTGCAGACAGACAGACAGACAGACAGACATACGAGTCAGACAGACTGATTCACGCGACAGACAGACAGACTGATTCACGCGACAGACAGACAGACTCTGATTCACGCGACAGACAGACAGACTCTGATTCACGCGACAGACAGACAGACTCTGATTCACGCGACAGACAGACAGACTCTGATTCACGCGACAGACAGACTCTGATTCACGCGACAGACAGACAGACTCTGATTCACGCGTCATTCAATTCGATTCACATTTATTTGTGTAGCGCTTTTTGCAATATATATCATTTCAAAGCTGCTTTGCAGAAAAATGTAGGTCTAATAATGTCGGTGCTAATGAGCTGCTAACTGGTGGCTGTGAATGTTTCCTCAGAGGAAGTGACGTGTGTCCGTATGTCCTCACAGCTGGAGCACATGCTCATAAGGAAGACTGGACTGCTAGGACACCTTCAGTTGTGTGTGTGTGTGTTAAACAGAGTGTGTGTGCAATAGAGAGGATGTGAGAGACTGTGTGGGTGTGAGAGAGTGTATGTTTAAGAGTATTTGTGTATGTGTGTGTATACCCTCATTTTGTGTGTTGGGCTGGTTGAAGCTCTCGGGGTGAATGAAACCGAACTCCTGTGTGTCCTCTGCAGGCAGCAGGTCCAGACCGGCGGTGCTGTCAGGCATCAGTGCGTCATTACCGTAACTCACCCGCATGTCACTCTGCAGGCTGGCCAGCTGAGCCGACATTTCCTGCTGCTCTCTCTGCAGGAGATCTGAGACACAGAGATTCAGAAGTCCCTCTACTCAACTGTGTTCAGCATTAACACCTGTTAAAAACTGTGTTCAGCATTAACACCCATAAAAACACAGCTGAACAGCATTAACATCTGTTAAAAATGACAATGAACTTTAAACAGTTGAAAGTTTAACACACGCACACACACACACACATGGGCAGTGGCTACTGTGTGATACATGTGACAACAATGACTCTGTTAAAACTCACCGACTTGGTCTTGAATCTGGTCAGTAACTCCTGGCACCTTGTACAGCAGCCCGAGAGACTGATTCATCCTCTCCTCAATCACACGCAGGTGGGTCAGCACCTGAGGTCAAAGGTCATAGACAGTCACTGGGTCATTAGGTTCAGCTGACTCATCATCAGTCTTCACATCATGAGCTCTGTTTCTATAAAGATAGCATGCTAGCAAGAACTTCATGAGTGACTGATCTGAAACGCTCTCTGTGTACTGCTTAGGTCCTTTCTGAGGTGACATACCTTCAGAAAAATGTCAATAACATATCAATGATGCCTTTGAATACTGTGTAGGGAGGCCATTACGTTTGTGAATGAACAGTGACACCAAATCTAAGCACATCAATCTCAAACAACTTCTGACATTATAAATAAAGTATATATGTGTGACACTCTTATACATTTACATTTAATAAATGACATTCAAACCTCTGGCAAACAGAAAACCTTTATATTAGCTGTGCTTATGATAGGATCAGTCCTGTACTGGTTCAATATTACTAAACAAAACTGTAATATCATCACGTCTGATCTGAGATCGGGGCTTCAGTGGCACACAGCACAGAAATACAGACTGTAAATATGAATAAATATAATCAGACTCATAAAGAGTCATTTTTGCTCTAATGATGTTGTGCAGGTAACAGGGTTGATAAACACACCTGAGGGCGAATCTGAGCAGCTTTCTTGGGGTCGACCATGCGGATGTGTTGGAAGTGTTTGAGCGTGTGCTGTCTGTCTTTCTGCTCAGCACGCACGTATTTCTTCAACAGACTGAACACGTGACGTGGCTACAAGCAGACAGAAGGAGACGAGAACAAGAGAGATGAACTTCAGAGGAAATGAACACACAGACACACAGATTATTTTCCCTGCTGATCACAGATCCTGTCCAGAGTCTCGTCTGTGCAAATTCTCTCCATTTTTATATGTTTGGAGGAAAATGTGAGTGTGTTTGTACACACAATAGCAGAGTGTTGTTGGTGGTTTCCAAGCTGTTCCTAATGTGGCGGTATTAATCCATAAATTGGAACCATACTGGTTTTAAACCCTCTTCTTATCTTCTTGTCTAGACAGTATTGTGAGGCATCATAGCTGATAATATTGTTAAGGAAATAATGTAAAATACAGTTTCACAGCCGGTTTGAGGATTAAACACTGTTACAGTTGCATTGATGTGTGTTTACTCTGGGTGGCTCGGCCTGCAGGGCGGTGAGATAGCTTTCCAGAGCCACACGACGCCGGTCGTTCAGCAGAGCCTCAACACGCGCCATGTGCGTCTCCACCAGCTGCTGTCGCTCGCCGGCGGCTTCCTGCTCCAACACCTCCACCTTCTCCTGGAAGTGCTGCGGCCCAGAGGAAAGAAACAGAGAGGTCAAACGTCACAGAACATGAAACAATGTTAAATTAGAGTGGGACTGTGGAAAAACGTCCTCGAGGGCTTCAGGGGAAACTGCACATAATGAGATTGTGCTACATGCTGCTGTGGAAGAGAACACAGAAGAACAGAGAGTCACAGAAGAAGTGCAGCGACTCACCTGGATCACGGCCTTCTTGTCATTACGCGGGAGACTCTTCGCCTGCCTCTCGGCCTCCTCCCACTCTCTCATCACCTGCAGACCAAACACAAATCTCTTACATCTTCTGCACCTTAATAAACCTCACCAGCAGCACACATCTTCTAGAAATCACGATACTACAGTGTGTGAAGAACGTCTGCAGAAGAGTCACATGCTGATGTTGTGATGTTCTTCTGTCTGACCTGAGACATGCGCTCACGATGTCTGGCCTCCAAACTCTCCTTGGCCTTCATGAAATGAGAGTGCTCGTTCTCGTCTGCGGGCGTCTCCAGGTATCGGTCCACGGCGTCTGGTGGACTGGAGGAGGGGGTGGGCACTGTGAATCAAAGATGGTGGATGGATTAGAGAGGACAACAAGACACGAAGCTAAGAAGAGCAGAAACCTTTGGAAAGTCTTGTGCACAGTCTTGTAGAACTTGTAGTCACACCACATAACAGAGCACTGACATGAGATTAGTAGAGACATCTGAACTGTTGTGAGGACATGTGAAACTTCTGTGTCATGTGTCACAGCCTCATCTCTCATCACATCTCTCACAGAAGACGTCTTATATGTAACACCAGAATATTTTTGTGATTTTGGTGAGAATTCTGGGACCTTGAACGAAACATTCTGGAAGTCTTGTGCCAATAATTGTGTCTGTGTTACAGTGGATGTGGGTAAACTCGATCTTTCTGTACGAGTCCTACACTATCAAACTGAAGAGAATTTTTACTGAAGAGAATTTTTTTAATTCAGATGCAACTGACAAAGAAACTGATATACACAATGTCAGCATCAGCGTATCAAAGATTTAATGCATGCAAAGACACACACGCACAAAATAAATTAATTTGGGTTACGGGAGAGAAACCAGTGAAGAACCCTGTGTTAATTAGCACCCTAAATACACTCGACACACACCTCACATCTGTGCATTCAGAAAGCAGCTGTTAGTGTAAGACAGAAGATCAAGTGACACGTGTGTGTGAGATCAGCTGATTGGTTCAGATCATGAGAGCTGCAGTTAGAATCGCTCTGACATCAACATGACACACCATCACAAGCCCTTTCAACGTTCAATGACACACATCTTAGTGTGAGCCTTCACATCACCTCCACATATACAAACAATTAAAAATTACTATCATTAATTACTATCATTTAATGTGATCAATACAGAAACCTTAACAATACTAATGTTAACCAAGACTAAAATTACTGTTACTACAGGCATGAATTCAGAAAGACAGCTTTGTCTATAACAGCAACCTGTTAATGTCTGAACGTTGTCAGAATAGCTTTTAGACTATTGGTTAATATTAGCCAATAGCAGACATGGCCTTGATGATGTCTTGTGGAAGTCAGAAATTGTTTATACTATTGAAATGACTCAGTAGTGAGCAGACCGAGCTGTGATGTCACACTGACTGTCGGGAGTGTTAGTCACACACGCGTGTTGGTGACTTACACATGCTGCCGCAGACTGACACGCAATACTCCTCAGACTCAAAGTTATTGCGGTTTCCTCCGCAGCCCCCGTAGATAAAGGGTGCGCAGCGGCCCTCCTCACGCACAAAATACCAGCGGGGCAACATCGCCCTGCAGGGGCCCGTCTCTGCGCTCGCAAAACACACCTCTGACACACACACACACGCGCATGAGGACCAGATGGTGTCACACAGGAGCAGAAAATGACTGGATGAATGTCCCGGGACACAAACACTCTCTCACCTCTGACCACCTCCTCCACGGACTCAGTGGTGGTTGTGGTGGTGGTTGTTGTGGTGGTGGTCATTGCAACGCTGCTACTCTGCCCATTGTTGCTGAGCTCGTCGGCGGCCTCATCGTCCTTGTCCTCACCTTCATCTCCGTCCTGATCATTGTCAAGAACCTCCTGGTCTTCTTCATCAGCATCTTCATCATCCTCCACCACGGCAGGTTCAGCATCTGCATCTCGCGTCATGCTGCACAGAACAGTCTGTGTGTCACTGAATCTGGACTTTATTTCTGCCTTGAAATAAGACATTTGCCACCAGACATCTTTATGAGCGAGTATGTGTGTGTGTGTGTGTAGTGCTAGGCACACACGTCTCAGTGTAGACATTCTCGGCTCCGCCCCACCACACATCTGAATCGTCCTCCTCTACAACCGTGCTGTCTGACTCTCTCTCTGTTTCCGCAGGGCAACAAACGAACTCCACGCCACGGAAACGGTCAATCCCGCATGGCAACAGCATCCCATAGTCATGGAGATTCATGCTACGGTCACTGCAAGACTGCAGAGAAAGAGACAGAAAAAGAGGGGGAGAGAAGGACAGAGAGAGAAAAAGAGAGAGAGAAAGAGGGTGGGGGAGAGCAAGAGCATATGATAGGATCTGAAATAAATAAGCAGCCACAGGACATGCAGGTATCACACCATAGTACTGCATGATTACTACATACATATAGATTTAATGTTATTAAACAAAAACACCATGAAATTATTACAAATTACCATGAAACGTTTATGAGCAGTAAACACTAAAGCAGTGTTTTTTAACCGGGGTTAAGATCCACTGGTCTACACAGTGTGTGTGTTCATGTTTATCTGCCTCTGTGGGTACTAAATGTCCCTACAAGGATGGTAAGTCACACACACCAACATTGTGGGGACCTGCCATCATTAAACATGCTAATAGATGTTTTTTTAATGTAAAAATGCAAAAAGATTTGTGTGAGGGTACAGTATACAGTTTGTACAGTCATTATGTCTATGGAAAGTCCCCACAAAACACAGAAACCTAACGTGTGTGTGTATGCGTTAGTTTGTGTACTTGAGTGTGTGTGTGTTTGTGTTAGTTTGTGTACTTGAGTGTGTGTGTGTGTATGCGTTAGTTTGTGTACTTGAGTGTGTGTGTGTGTTAGTTTGTGTACTTGAGTGTGTGTGTGTGTGTGTGTTAGTTTGTGTA
>JAZGTK010005752.1:0-21872 GCA_036877625.1 Ambastaia sidthimunki
AGAGGTCTGTACTTTCCTGTGACCCTTACGTGTTAAATACTAAATACTAACTAAAACTAAAGTGTTGCCATCTAAACTACCTGTGAAGTCAAAATGACTTTTGTTGATTTTTGTCGTGTAGTTTGCTTTCATTGGGACATAGCTTTGTTTAAGCTGAGCTTTTGTTTTACTGGCTCCTCTGAACTGCTGTGGTCACCGTTAGCTTCTTTGCTACATGAAATTCAGTGTCATTCTGAAGATCTTTGCAGCCTCATTAGGAATGACTAAACAATGTGCAACAGGAAACAGTTAATTCAGTGTTATTGTATTATGGATAAACGGATGCTTCCTTTGAGCCATTTAATGTCAGCGCACAGCTTGTTTGGGTTTAATGCTGGTTTTATCAGTAACAACGCCTGTTTATGTCATTCGTCATCGTAAGGCAAAACACAGGCAAACATAGATGCTTTTGCAAAGCTGATGACAATATTTAGAGCACAACATTTTAAAAAGCTCAACGCTGTGGCTGTAGAAACTGACGCCAACTTAATCTGCACCCATCCAAACAGGGAAGCTCTGCTTTGTGAGCCAAAATCTTGCGTTGCACGAGGAGCATTGTCATTTTACAGTACGCTGTTTTGTTTATAACATATATTTGTGTATAACGTTTAAGCCAGATATCTTATGCTCAGCTGCACATCAAGTATGTGGTTAAACAGTTACTATCATGTACCATTTACATTTATGCACCTGGCAGATGCTTTCATCCAAAGCAACTTACTGCGAATTCAAGCTACATGTTTTTTAACGGTGTGCGTGTTCCCTGGAAATCGAACCTGCAACCTTTTGCGCTTCTAACGCAATGCTGTACCATTTGAGCTACAGGAACAAATTAATAGTTGTCATCTTTGTTGTTAAGGCTGTTGCTTTTTAACTTGATAGTCCTTAGTTTCATATTAACCGATGTGGTGGGACAGTACATGTCACACTCTTTGCGTCCTGTGTTATATAATTTACAATCAACAAATCACTTTTGTTTACTTGTGTGTGTCTGTGTGTGTGTGTCTGTGTGTGTGTGTCTGTGTGTGTGTGTCTGTGTGTGTGTGTCTGTGTGTGCGTGTCTGTGTCTGTGTGCGTGTCTGTGTGTGTGAGCGTGTCTGTGTGTGTCTGTGTGTGTGTGTGTGTGTGTGTGTGTGTTGGCCATGTAGCCAGATGAGCAGATCTGATCTACACGGGCAGGGCCAGCAAACACTGTCTGTATCACAATCCTCCTCTGTTTGTGGCACACTTTAAAATTCCATCACAGGAACATCAAGTCACCTCAGTGCAACTCTCAACTCTTAAAGATAAAGTGAGCAGCTCTGCTCACCAAACAACAGCCACACAATCAGGCCAGGCATCAAAGCGCCGCTCTTGTTTTAACATACCACAGCCTGGGATCATGTACCGTCTCATTCAGACTCCCCATCCTGAAGATTTATTACTGTGGTTACAAAGTGTGGTGGTGTTGTTGAATGCAATGCTGCACTAGGCCTCGGTGTGGCGCTATGTTCTCAGATTTTTATTGCAGCCCAAGTTTAAATGGAGACGGGAGTCTTTATTCCACGCCACTGACAGAGAGGGAAAATACTTAGGCCTGAATCATGCCACTACTTTTGTCTTGATATGAATCTAATTCAGCAAAATGGCTGGAGTTACTCTGTAATTTGTTCTGAATTTTATGAATGGCCTCCTCTTAAAAGCAAACAGCAGTGTTTCCTTTCTGTCCTCCGCCTTAAGATAGATGGTTTTCATCATTTGCCTGACAAGATATTTTATTATTATTATTATTATTGTTGTTGTACTACAATAATACTATTATTATTGTAGCTCTTTATTTGAGATAACTAAATATAATTTACATTTTTATAAATTATATATTTGTATCTTTATAATTTTTCTAAATCTAATTATAATCTATTAATATGTTAATATGGCATATAAAATTACATAATAATAATAATAAATAAAATAACAACAACAGGAGTAAAAATAATATTTACTCCTTGATTTTTAATACAAACAGTTTTTACATTTACACATTGAATGTTGACTGTTTAATCCAAATATGTTTAAAGAATTATGTGATTTGTAATCAGTTTTGTGTCTTTTCCCTGGCACAGTGATGTTAAAGATTTCATTGAGGCCGGGCTGTTGTTTGGCCTGGGTGGCCTGGTATGTTTATTCTGTTGTTCTCTCTCTCTCATGCGAACATTTTTTGAGTGGGCTGGTGTGTCTTTATCAGACAGAGTGAGCCACGATGATACGCTGCCCTTTCCCACTGTGAGGAAATGTGATTTTGACACTTCTCATGACCTGAGTCCCTAAACTGTCCCACAGTGAAGTTTTCTCTGTACCCACGATGCAATGCAACATTTCTCTGATATCATTCTGAACAATATTAGCTCAGATTTAATATTTGCACAATGTTTTATTGTGCTTTAAAGATAAATCTTGCTAACTTTTAAAGCCTGTGTAACTTAAACCAAAACCACAAGTGCCACTGAACAAATAAAAACGTTGATATTTTTGTGTTTGTACAATGTAATTTTATGGTAAGAAAACACATGGGTTGTATTACTTATTTTATGGCTGAAACAGCTGGTGGATATGCATGTTTCTGCCATATTCTTAAACTCAGGAGCAGTAATTATGAAACGTCGAGTGTTAAATGTCTTATTGCAGACGCCTTGATAACATTATTTAATGCAGACTGCTTTCAGTTCTCTACCAGTCAAAACCACCTTTGTTATTGGATTTTAGTTGTAATTATGAACTCGGGCAGTTCTGCCGGGCTGATGTTGAAGTTGGATACTGGATATTTTAATTACATTAATGAGTTAGAAAACAGTCATTGGTTCAGGCAGGGTAAGATTACCGCTTTTGGTGTGTGTTTGGAAACGCAGTAGAGCAGTTGAGTTCTAGGAAACTGTGATTATTTTAGTTTTTTGCTGCTTGGAACATTATTTAATAAAGGAAACATCATTTGTCAATGCAGTTTAACACATCTGTGGCACATGCACAAGAAACAGGAAATTCTGTTTGGTTTCCGCTGTATTCATTGTGTTGCTGTGCTGCAGTCATTCTGTTCTGACTGCTTTTTATTCTTAGATTTTATTATAATTGTGAAATTTTTATTATTTTTAATTTTAATTGTTGATGTAGAGGACTGTGATTTTAATAATAAAAATGCAAAAAGTTGTAGTAACAACAACAACATAAATTTTTAATTGTTATTATATTCCATTATTATATTTCTATGTGCATTTTTATTAATAAAATGATGGTACTTTTATCAGTGAAATTAGGCAGCTAGACTGGGTATGAAATCACTGAAATCAACCTCTGGAAAAAAACTTATCGACAGCAGCCCGTTGCTTCAGATTGAGGTTCTTCTGTAAAACATGTCCGTTCAGAGCAACAGAGCAGCATTGGGTTTCATTCAGACGTCTGCCATGACACTGCAGCGCTCACGACCGGGAGCAGAGAATATGGTCCTCACTTACCCATAAGTACATTGACATGATCAAATTACGTGCTCTGATCAGAGCCACATGCCGAGGTGCATTGATTGAGTCTTCCGTTGCCTTCCTGTTCATCTTCTCATGCGCTCATCTGAGGTGAAAGATCCACAGCCGGCTCATCACACACACACGCAACAGCCTTGCAAACCAACATGCTACACATATGTTTTCAGTAAGGCTGTTATCCGAGCCGCAGAACAGTGTAGATTCCCACTGTCACCAAGGTGCCGCTCTGATGAGCTGTAAAGGTTGACATGTTGTATTGGATCTGATTTCAGACCGTCTCTTAGAGGGGGCATTTGGCCATTTATTTTAATAAATGATGTGCCTGAATGCCTTCACATATGCGTACTTACCTCCTTAGCTGATATACCGCGTTGTGCGATCAGGCAATTATTTTTGTCGTGATGTAATGGCTTGTAATCAGATGGCAAAGGCAATGAAATCAGTATATGGAATGGGGCAAATAGAAAACATACCGTTTTTAATGTGGTTTGAAGTCTGCCGTGGTTACAGCGAAAAGAGAGCCTGGTAATAGTCAGGAAGTTTCATATAATGTTTCTTCTCATTAAAACGGATGGTGTACTTTGGGAAAAGCATGTACAGCGACCCCCGAAACTTTGCAGGGGGAAAACCTCCACTGTCACTTTAAAAGCTCTCTCATTCACCCCCAGTCGGGGGATAATGTTGGCCATTTGCCATTTTCTCATAAGCTGGGCTGACCCCACCGTGAGCCTGAAAATAGCAGCGAGGAGATACTGTAAAAGAGGCAAACACAGCCCACCAGAAACTACTGCTGATGGCTTTTCCACCAATGTCTGATTCTTCTGAAAACAGTAAATCTTGTGAAGTTTATTTTCTTTGCAGCATCTGTGTTTTATAATGGTTCTTTTAATTTGTTTTCACTCCGTCCGCTGGGATTGCTTTTATCCGGCACTTTTTGGCCTCTCCCTTTGCTTTGCTTTTTTCCCATTCCACTTGTACTGCTCCTCCTATGAAAGTGTGTGTTTTAATAATGATAGCTCTGGGAATTGGCAGAGGCAGGCTGGACATGACAGCGGCTTCCTCCAGAGCACGGCTGTGCCGCCATTGTTCCTTCTCCACTCATCTCTCTGTTCCCGCCTCTCCTCCCTTAATCCCTGCCTCCTGTGAACCTCTCTCTAACAGGAGCACGTCTGGGAAACCTGGATGAGCCCGGAATGCATGAATGGCTGAAACAGAATATATCAAAGTATTCCCAAACTGGGAGAGCACAACTTTTCTAGGAATGCAGGTCTTCCCGCAGATGTTCCATCAGACCTGACGGAAGTCTGGCAGGCTCTCAAGTTTGACACTTGGGTTGGGAACCAAGAACCGGTTCTGAAACAAGAATCTTTTTTTCAGTAAAAAAAAATAACCAAATAATTATCATGTTTTTCTGTTATGTCATTTTTACCTCCACAGATGAGACACCTCCACATTTTTTTAATGAGACTTATTAAATCTTATTAAATCTTATTAAATGACTTTCAAAATATTGTTTTATGTAAACTTTCAGGTTATTATCTTGCATTGGGGTCAAACCAGCTCCTCAAAAAATAGCAAATTTCCAGTCTTTTAATAGTTAAATATTTTTAAATAGTTACATTTGTTTGAGAAGTTTATTTGTGCCTCAAAAAAGTGTTTGTAAGAATTGTATTTATTTTTATATCTGATGCGTTATGTCTGTTCTTTTAATTTTTCTGTTATCTCATAATTTGGCAACAGAATGCTGAGGGCGGTAAATGCAATAAAATAGTTTTTTTCTGGTTTCCAAGCACTGCTTCATAAGTACTGAAAGTCATCTTTAGTGAAGACATTAAGAAATCAGAGTCATTAAATTCCGTCCAATTCCTGTTAGACAGTTAAGGAAGATACGATTACATTGTTAATTCCGCTCAATATTTATGTGACTTTTAAAAGGGCTTGAGGGCTTGTGTCTGTATCTGTTGATTTTATTCTCGTTTTGTTGCGAAACACCCAAATAGCCTCAAACAAATGGACAGCATCACATCTAGATGGATTGGTTGCGTTCATGTTTTATAAGATGCAAATAGAACAGCTTGGGAGAGAAAAACAAGATATCAGTGACAGGCAGCCCAGGTCTGTGCCATTAGAAGAAAATGCAAATGGGGCGGAGTGAGCTTGAACAGAGGGGTCAGGTGACAGGGTGACCCAGCCGCCCTCTTGGAGTTAGGCCTGCGACGGCTGTGGATTTGCATTGATAGATCTTCTTTCCATTGGCTTGTCATGTATCGCTGCTCTGGCCATCACACATGAGTCATTAATCAAATGACGGCTCCATAAGCAGTATCGTTTTGACTGGCCAGGCGCCTTTCCACTCTCGGACGTGCCATTTCTGAGGCTATCGGCCGAGCTTTGCCACACTCGGTTTTCGTCATTCCACACCCGAGTTTCACGTCGCCCACCGCATCCGAATGGCGATTATCGAGGCGTCTGGTTTTTAAGACCTTAAGCTTGCCCTCAGATTTTTATTTTTTTAGCGTGTTTACAGGGTCGAGTCGGGTTTTGATTTAGAGGGGGTTAAAATGTGCACGAAGGCTGCAGAGCAGGAGAGTGTGTCCTTCTTGGAAAGATGCTAAATTCATTAAGATTTTTCTTCCTCTACTTCTTGTCTTTGTCGGTCAGAAGCACCATTATGGGTTTTCAGGCTGCTTCCTGTTCAAATTCTTTTTCTTTTCTACTGCTCTTGCACACAAAAGGTGGCTGCGCTTGGGGTGTAGTGGTTTTGAAATGTGAAGGGCCCTTGAGATCCGGGCCCCGCGTGGAATGGCGCAGGGGTTTGTGTAATGTCTCCAGCCAAAGCAGACCTTTATCGAGGGCCATGAGGCCTAAATGGCCTCTCTTTGGTTAAGCACAAAGACAGCGTTTCTGGGTATTAGAGAGAGACAGAGAGGCTGGCTAATGATCTAAAACCCCTCCAACACGGTGGCACGGCTGCACTCAGCGCTTTTGCCCCCAGATAATCATTGTTTTGTGTCTCAGGTATTTCTGCTACCTTCTGAATACCCTCTTTCCTGTGATATTACAATAGAAGCAAGGAAAATGTTCGCCGAGATTATTGGGTAGGTCCAAAAAATTGTATGCTGAAAGGAAAAAGAATAATGGAGTTAGAAAAACAAAAAGCGGTGCTTATTTGAGTGCGTTGAGTGTGCATAGCATATGCATCATATAGGTTTGTTGTTTTTGCGTTTTGAAAGGGTATGGAAGTATTGATCTGAGACCTTTAGTTTTTAATGGATAAAAGGCAACACATGAAACAAGCAAACAGTGCGAAGTGATAAATAGCTACAGCTCTCTGCTAATTATCTTCAGTTGTATTAGTTTCTCTCAAAACTTAGTAGTAAAGCATGGGAGGCTGTTACGTTGTGTGTTGTAATCCCTTTAGAATAATCACAGCTATTTTTTTGAGTTATCCAAGACTTGTCATTTTTATACTAAAGTGCTTTACAGTATTAATTTGAGTGAACAACCTCACACTTAATTTTTTTTATTTCTTTTGCAGCCAAACTTAACAGTCAAGAATCCTACAACAACTTCACCAACAACAACATGGGCAACCCACGTCTGTCTCCACTACCCAGTTTGACTGTCGTGCTACCTCTGGCTCAGATCAAGCAGCCGATGACGTTGGGTACCATCACCAAGCGTACTGGGTGGGTTTCCACACACTCCATCACTTTGAAGGCTTTGGTAGGGTTGAGGTCCTACCTGTGCTGATTCACATCACTGTTGCTTCCAACAGCACAATCAAACTCAAAGTGCAATACAAATCGTTAAACTATTACAATTTTGCTGTTCTCTTTACAGAACTCTTTACAGTAAACTTTACACAGTTGTTGCTGTTTATCCACAGCAGATTTTAGCACAGAAAATGAAACATTGCTTAAAGGGCAGATCATTTGAAACCGGAATGATGTGACAGACTTCTGATTAGACCGCAGTCTTACAAAACAAGTCCTTCTGTACTCATAACTGCTTGTTATGTTTTACGTGTAATCTTGTACAAAGCAATTTAGATAACAAAACATAAGATATAATTATCAATTTGACTGTGATTTATTACAAAGACTATTAATGCTCCAGCCATTGTGGACACAAGCATCCAGTCATTTCTCATTTGCCAGAACAGTGTTGGAGATTTGAAACACACCATGATTTTGCATGAACTCTTGACTTCTGCAGGACTTACTTAAGTGCCATCAAACCGTCATTTGCCAGATGATTGTCTGAATTTACACAAACATGCAAACCTGGTTTGTCCCACGTATGGCTCGTTGTCGTCCATTTATTCCACAGGCAGATGTATTACATCTACTGGACGTAGTATGCGGTCGCTGTGCATGTAATATGAACACGTCGGTAAGGACTGGTTGCCATATCAATGACTGCAGTGCGCATTTACATACTGACTAAACATAATTATGACTTATTCCAATTGTTTATTTTTATTTAAATAAAAAGTTTGAATAGGAAATTCGCTAACGAAACACTGGCAGGTCGGGTCAATGACTCTAAATGGGCAGATGTGGTGGATTTATATAAGGCCCTGCTGCTTATTGTCACGTAGTACCCTTTGCACAAGCAGTCTAGTGTTGATGCAGTGTGAATCTGAAGCAAAGAATCTGAATTAAGTGTGAATCTGTTTAGCGTAGTGTTTCATTTGATTCCTGGACTCGCAGACCTCACATGCTTTCATTCGCATTTAAATGGCCTATTTCTAAAGGCATTTCGAATGGAAGGCTGCATGTCGGCCTGTTGACGTCAGAGTGGTCTCCTGTCCTCAAGTTGCAGTCCCAGTTCGACCCCTATCTATCTCAGAGTGTGTCTGAATCTGTCGCTCTCTCCTTAGCTGAGGCTAGCATATGTGCTGACGAGAGAAGGCCCGCGTTGTGCTCCGCCATCTATGTGTGTGTCAGCTGTTTTCCTGTACCCTCCTGTCTTTCCTCATATCCTTTTCGCCCATCAACATGCCCAAAAAACTCTGCCATTCCCCAGCCACAGCTCTGAGTGCTGTTGATCAAGGGGTGGAAGGCCTGGCCACCACATGGGAGGCCGCCCATCTTACAAACAGGGCCTCTGTATTAATGCAATTGGACGTTTGGCATTGCAGCTGAATCAGACTGCCGCCTGGTGGGGGGGAAGCCCCTCCCCCAGGATGTCTACCTGCGAGTCAGAGCTACAGAGCATGCTCAGATCAGCTCTGCAGGAGTAGAGCACCATCTGTACCCCGTGTGGGCTGTTGCGTTGATTGTTTTGGTGTGTGGACGTGCACAGATGCATTTATACCTGTATGAACAGATCTGTGTTGGCAGAGAGGCATGTGGCACGCGGCAGCTGCTTAGCCTGCATTAGCGTAGCCTTGATTTGATTTGCTTTAAGTGGAGGGGTTTTAGAAACTTCAGTCATTTGCGTTAAGCCTGCAACAAACTCTGATCAGACGCTGATGTAGATGCAAATTCTCGTGCGTTACAATCTTGTGGTACCTTTGTTTATACAGAACACACAGTAACATGCATTTTTGTGTTTTACTTTAAGCGGTAAAGTATGTGTCAGACTTTAATTTTATGCTTTTTATTGTTAGTCAAACTTAAACCTACAATTCATTACTTTTGCCAGTTTATCACCATCTTATTTTAAAAACATTAAATTGCAGGTTACTTCATGTACTTTTTTTTGTATGATGAAGCCAAACTGACATTTCCCAGGAATCAGATCGGCCGCTCAAATCACTGTATAAATCATAAGTATAAACTTACCGTTGGGAATCGGGGTGAGTTAAGATTGTTTTGAAAGCTGATCTGTCACATACTTTCTCAACACATTTTTTTAAAAATGGCAAAAATGGCAGGGAATCAGATTGGAATCGAGGAATCGTATGTTTAGCTGACATAATCAAAGATTTATCAAAGAAAATACAGTCTGTTCATTGTGTTTTTGTGTTTTTTAGTCCAGACATTTTTCGCGTATCGTGCAGTATTAACAAGTACTGATAAAATGTATACATTGAATTCACTGTAAGTTGCTTTGGATAAAAGCGTCTGCCAAATGAATAAATGTAAAATTAACGCTAACATTACTTCAGTAGCTGACATTCGTTCTAATTAGTAACTAGACATCTCAGGTGAGGCAGTAGTATGAATTATTATTATTTTTATTGCTGATCTAGAAGCTCATTTTGTGACACTAGTTTTCTAAGAAACCCTCCAGCTGTTCCTCTGATTTCAGCTGTTAAATCAGCCAGTGCAGTGAGATCTCTGTCTCTGATATCAGCCCTGATGACATCAACACTGCGTCCCAAGCATCCGCTAAGTGATGAGTAACCTGTTTCTTTCTTTGATTTCTCCTTCAGAGTCACTTCATCAGCCAGCACAGCAGCTCCTCAGTCCGCCTGCTTACTGACATATTTAGCTTAATAGCACTGTAGCGTTGATGCTAAAATTATGTGCATCGTAATTGATAGTGGTGATGTATTTGAACAAATCTTTGGACGTAAACGAATCGTTCTGTATTATTGGTTGAATTTATTATGTAGCCATTTAACAAAAAAACAATTAGTAGATTTGCATGTTTTATCAGTTATTATAAGACTGATAAAGGGTCAATAAATGAATCAGAGAGTGAATTTAAAGTCATATTTTTGGTCATTCTAAATGTTTGAGACGCTAGTATGTTCCTCTTTTCTAATACATGTATGTGTGTGTAGCTGGATGGGTGGATCAGTCACAATTGTAGAGAGACTTCCTCTGACCTCACAGATGTGGGAGGCTTACTGTAATACATAAATTGAGCTGCTTTCAAGCCATTGTCTCAGTGCAGAGATGACTCTGAACAGCTTAAAGAGCCGGGTGCTGCCCAACCATGTGAAATTTCATGGCCTAAACTATTCGCGGAAATCACCACGTTTTAATGGCTTTGGAAGTGCGACGTTAGGCTCAAGAGCAGAGATAAACCTGTGAAAGATTATTCTGTTGAAGTGGGGTTGTTGCCCTTGGCGACCACAGACTGTCATCATGTGACCTTTTGTCTCTGTTTAATAGGTGTCCTGATTCTGTGCGATCATTGTTTCCCTGTAAACATTTCTCAGTAATAGACACTCACATCACTCTATGGATTTGAATGAAATCTGCTTTGTGTTTATATTATTGTTATGATTTAGATCATCTGAGTCCATTAAAAGTGCTCAAGTGTGTCATGTGACGCATAGTACAGTGTTGTCCTACTTACTGTATTTCAATGCAAATGTTTTTATCTCATGTATATTCTGTTCCTTGCAATCAGACTAACTTATCTCACAATCACACTAACAGCAATGCAGTCATCAATGCTGCTAAACAAACATGAATTTTAGCATGTTAACAGTCTCCATGGAAACGCATTTATTTAATGGCGTCCATCCATTGTCACAGCTGGATATTTACTGAGTTCATTCAGCTGAAGTGTCTCGCTCAAGAATAGAGCCGTAATTTGCCACTTGAGACGCAACCAAGCAACCTGCCGGTTTGATTGTTTAGCTCGGCCGTAATGTTTGAGTATTTTAAGTCCTGTGTGTGAATAAGATTCATTTATTATTCAGAACGTCAAAAACAACAAGCTAAACTTGACCATTGCCCATCATGTTATGCTAATGGAAGGTTTGTTTGGTCTGGGAAATTCTTCATGATAGATGTGCTGTGTTTGCCAATGAAAAGTAGGAAAGATTTAATGTCTATGTTAAACTATAAGGTTTTGTTTTACAGGCAGTGATTCAGCCCTACTGAATAGTAAACTCATTCAATGGACCGTCATATGTATGACATCTTCTGCCAGAGGTTAACAAAGTTGGATGTCTTCTGTTTTTATTGCTTTTGGGAAACTATTGGCTGTAAAATGTTTACGGTCATCCAATGGTCTGGCTGAAAATCAGAGACCCACTTTCCCTCTCCTTTCTACTACTGTAACTCTTTAATATTGAACATCTTATTTTAAAGACAAGCTCTCCAGTTAAATTTTCCATTGAGAAGTCAGGAAGAACTTAGCATCTCTTTAGTCTTTTTACTGAATACCTTTAAATCAGTTTTAGGAAATTTAGTTCATGTTGATAACCATTTATACATTTAGTTATTATTTTGATGTTGTCTGGACGTAAAAGATGCATTAAAATTATGGCAATAAAAATTGTTTTTGGCTTTCTAGCACATGTGTCATAAAGTAAACTGTTTGCCCGGTGGAATCAATAATAATGCTTTTTCCATCTATCTCTGTGTATCTGTTCCATCATGAAGACCTTACCTCTTTGGGGCTGGATGTTTTTCCATTAAAACTCCATGGTGAGTTTTTCCAATTCACTCCCAGCATGCTTTGTCCTGGCTTCAGCAAACGACCGCGTTCATTCCATCTTTCATTGATTTCCAAGAACCTTTTCTTGCTTTTTTCAGTTGATTCTAGCACGCTGTGGGAGGAATCGAACGATGTGCTTTTTATTGTCCCTTTTTTGTGTTCTGTCTGTATGTGGATTTGCTGTTTGACTGTACTGCCACATTCCCTATGGCCACACAAGCTTTTGTGTATTTTTCATTGCTAACCTAATTTATGTTAATCGAAAAGGTTGCCTGTTAACCGGTACTGTAATGCAAGTTAAAAGAAAAGCCTTTTGTGCAAACTCTCCATTAAATGACAAAGAAGAAACAACGCGGAATTATAAAATAGCGCTTAGCGAAGATCTAAGATTTCAGCTTGTCATTTTTGTTAGAGTTGTCTGCTTCAGTGTCATTGAATCCATGGGAGAGAGAAAAGGGTTTTTGTTCTAGGGTTCATCACAAAATATTGTGTTTTGCTATGTTAGACAACATCAGAGCTCTGTTTGTCAGGCCGTCCTGCGGTTTAAACGAACCTTCCCTTCAAAGTGATCGCTGCTTTCCTGCTTTGTTTTTCCAAACAAAGATGACAAAGATTGTTTATCCAAAAATGCCTTTGTGTTCACGTTCATGTTGTTGTCATTATGATTTTATTGGCTGGTGACATTTGGAATAAGGGTGGAAAGATGATTGGTAAACTGCACACAGCGCTGGCTGATGGCCGCGTCAGATGTGTGCGATGTGGCTGCAGTCATTCATCTGACTTGCCCTTTAATTTCATGTGAAATTTTTTATTTGGATAGCAGTATAATCATTGTTTTGAGTGTGTACGGAGGAAAACACAGAAGTGCTCATCTGTTTTTTTCTTCTTTACACTTTAAATAGGTCAGTTTATTATTGAAGGTATACATCACTTTGATGTGAAACCACACTAAATGTGCAGCTTTTGAATTCTATAAATGTAACTCTATATGCTTCTATAGATCAAACATATAACCTAAAGAGTTATTTAATTTAGTTTGATAATTGGTATTAGTTTGATTAGAAAAGATTTAAGCTGATGAAATGTAAAATTATTAAAATGTTTTTTTCCTAAAGTTTTTCCTAAACTTTCTGAACTAAGGCAGTGAGTTTGCATTTACACTGAAGAATCAGTTTTCATACAACATAGCACTTACTTACTCGATTCACAGCCCTTACATTTATCATAATTTTTGTCTCTGCCGTCTTTTGAAATCAGACGCTTGGTACCGTTATGAAATATTCTCTAAGGTGAAGCCTCAGACATAGAATCTTGGCAAAATGGACTTCCTCTTTCCTCATCCAAAACAAATGAGTCGCATGTGTTGCTGTCCTTACGCAGTACTAGAGCTCCTCCGGCTTGGGTTTCAACTTTTGTTGTGGTGTCCTCACATACGTTTTAATTAGATCTTTGTCCTGTCCTGCTCTACTGTGATCTCAGAGGACGTATGCATTTCAAAGCCTCGTCATTAACATGATAAATCTTTATTTTTCCCATAGTTTCCTCTGAATGAGCAGGACACAGTAATGTAAATCACAGAAACGTGGGACAAACTCAGACTACACATTTTATCTGTAATGCACGATTAAAATTCATATTTATTGAAAAAAAAAATGCTTAGATGATGAATTAAGATTTTCCATATTGGATCATGACAGAAACATTGTTTAATATCCCGTAAACATATTAAGGGGAGAAAAGTTTTCAATGAACAAATATGTAAGGATGCAAGAATTGTGAACTAAAACTTTGGATGCTGTAATAGGAAATAAGGGACAAACATGAGGCTTCATCATAAACAGTTTGGGAGACAATTATTTAAAAAAAAATCAGGACTAGATAGACTGAGAAAAATAGACATTATTGTTGTTATTGTGAAGAGCATAAGTTCAGGTTTATATGAAAACTTTGTTGACGTCTGCCTTTATCTTTGAAAGTGACACTAAAACTTGTTTAGTACTTCTAAGAACACAGAATAAACAAACCTTTAAACCTGTTGTCTTGGTAATATTATAGACAGCTGGGGAACAAAGATTTGCGGACATATCTACAGGGAAAAGAAAAGTCATGGCGAATCAGGCACCTTCTTCAACAATATTCCAATGAGGTGGAACGCTGGAAATGGAGGGGAAAGTTTCTGTTTTCTTTTTGTAGTTTTGGAAGTTCCTGTAGCTCAACTGGTAGAGCATTGCGTTAGCAGCGCAAAGGTTGTGGGTTTGATCCCAAGGAACACAAGTACTGATAAAAATTTATACCTTGAATTCAATGTAAGTCGGATAAAAGCGTCTGCCAAATGAATAAATGTAAATGTTGGTCTCCAGAATGGCTGCGGCGTGTGTGTGTGTGTATGCTCTGTGGCTGTGTTCCCTTAGCCATATCCTAGGATAAGCTTCTGTAGGAAAATAAATGTGACGTTGAGAGATATGTCTGCTTTCTGCACGACCCTTTCAAGAATGCTGTAATATAGACCCCATTGCTTGATGTACGCCAACCATATGCTCAAGTGTAGATTCAGAGTTTTCCCCACAGACTGTCAATGAGACAACACGTCCTAATGTTTCTTTATAAAATTCACCATTGTCCCCTAATAAGTTGGATGAGATCTGCACGCTCCCTTAAATGACAGAATGGAGCGGAAAAGCGCGTTGATGTATTTGTTTACCGCGAGCTCTGAAAAGAAATGAAGGCTGCCCCCCGATGGCGCCTCGTCTGGGAGCAGGACTGTAATGTGGAGGGGCTTTGATGGTGGACATCACAGATTGAATTATGCCCTTGAGAAAAAGCTATTAGCTAAAGTCAAGATTCCTCATATGTTAAATTTAAAGTGGAAATGACGTGCAAGTCTTTTCAGTGAATTAGAGAGGCAGACTCAAGAAGCTAAGAAAATTCCCGTGATGGGTGGGGGGCTGTTAAGGATGAATTCCGCTTTAATAACGTCCATGTTTATGTTTCATTATGTATTGATTTTCAGATGCATTTTTTTTGCAAGTGGCTCGTCATGCCAATATTTGTCTAGAATAATCCGTTCACTCAGATGACCTGCTGATTCACTGTAAGTTGAGTCATGTTCTCTAGCCACTCCGAGTGAGAGCAAAGAAAAGAGTGATTTAAAATACAGACAAACCAACTCCAGCGGTCAGTCCGAGGAATTTTAGACGCAGTGTAAGTGTAAAGAGCACACAAAAACACCACCATCCATCTCCATAGTGCACTTAAATAAGAACATGTTGACCAAATCATCTTGACCAAAGCCTCTTCAAAGAGCTTTCACCATACTTGGCCGGCTTCAAAACTCCAGTGGCGGATGAGCGCTCAGCTTTTCTGGCTAAGAGACTGAAGCTATGCCCGGCTTTAGCTGAGACAGGCTCTTTGAAATCTTTTCGGTCTTCATCATCATTACTGGCAAGACATTATATACCTTGAAATGTATATTAGGAATAATGTTATTTCCAGATTTATCATGCAAAGTACTGAAACAGAAAGACGTCGAGGAAAATGTACAAAGTTTGTGGCGAACGGGGTCGGTCTGTGATTTCGTAAAAATAAATGTTTAGTCACACACACGCTTTTGTTATTAAAAACAGCTGCACGTACAGCCTTTACGTTTTTACAGGAGGAAAGTATGTAAGCCAATTAAAACAACATCCACTGTGATTCTGAAAGTGCTGGTACTTAAGTACCAAGTCCATTTTAAAATGTAAACAATGTAAAAATAGTTCTTCTGCATTTTTTTAGGAATGTCAACTGACTCAAAATATTAGCTCTTTATTAGCATTCCGGCCTGGAAAACTGCTAAGCTCATTCTGTTTCCCACCTGCCTTGAACTCCGCGGTGGGCAGAAAAGATTTACTGGCTTCTTTGAGCCAGTCTTCACTGTTTTTCTCTACAATCAGTGATGGTCAGGCCAAAGGAAGCGATTTTGCTTGGTTTGTGGTGTTATCTGACATCAGAAATGTCTGCTGTCCTCTCTCCTCATTATATCAGGCCCGCTTGGGAATTCTGCTTGTATTAGGGGGAAAAAAAGGAAACCGTGTGTTTTACTATTACTCAGATCTTCACATCCTGTGGTGGGTCTGTGTGTTTGCTTAGGACTGTATCTCCTGTTCTACACTGACAGACAGCGTGAAACGCGGTTACTCCGGCCAAGGCGATATACTGACAAACCGCTCATATCACGCCATCAGCAGCGTATACCACACAGCAGATAGTTTGCTATTCGGCCCAATTCTGCTTCCAACAGCAATAAACACATGCCAATATCTCTCCCAATATTTCTGTGCATTCTCTTTTGTGTCCTCAGCCGTTGCCAACCAACAACCCTCGTCTGGTGTCGGTTAAACGAAGATGTCAGCATCACTTCTCGTCCTGAGTGTAATTTACGACTTGGTGACAGTTTTAAAGGAAGTTACGGAGAGAGACTGCAGCTAAGCAACAGGTCACTCAACACCTATTAGTGTAATTCAAGACTGAAGAGTCCCGGTTCAAGCGCTGGACAATCCATCCGCATTAGCTCTCAGTCCAAACTCCACGCTCTAGATAAAACCATTTCATTACAATCCACAGTTTGCTTTTGCAATTATGTTTTTCTCTAAAGATCTCATGAAATCAGATAAACTGTTGAAACAGGAAGTTTGGGCGAGACTTACTGTATTGAAGGGTTTGTTTTTGAGGGTTAGCCAAAAGTTAAAGTTTGGTCATCAGTTATTCTCTGTTGTGTTGATCCAAACCCCTGTGCTTTTCTTTCGTCTGTGAAACCCAAAATTAGATGTTAGACAGAACATTAGTGTCTGACAGTCTCAGTCACCATTTACTTTCATTGTTTTGAGACAAAATAAAAACAGCAGAATAAACATTTTTCAAAATTTCTACTCTTATGAAAGTCTTATGGGTTCAGAACAACATGAAGGAAATTAACTGAAGATTAAATTATTAGAACTAGCCTACCAGTATAAGTTAACCGATATGTTATCACAGACTCAAATTTTGATTTTATAGTGTAATTAATACATAACAGTTTTATTTACCTTATTCACATCCATGTGTGTGAGTGTGTGCATGTGTGTTACTGATCTAAATTGTATAGATGCTGGTTCTGTGTAAACAGTCAGTATTCATTGCTTTGGAAGTGAGTCTCTGAGATACATCTGAGATACAGAAAGCAGGTTTCACTGTGTGGACAAGTGCCGGTGCAAGACAATAATACCACACAGCTACTGTTCTACTGACTCTTCAAAAAACATGCAACCGCTTTCTTTCGTTGCCTTATCAACATGTTACTGTCGTAAAGAATAGTTCAGTAGCCCCTAATCATTTTTCCCAAATGGCAAGTGGAAGCGAGACCTTATAAAGCAGCTTAAGAGCCTCCATTTGAAGCAGATTTATAAACAAATGACAGCCATTATGTGGTATCGGCACAGTCTAGACGCCTGCAGTGTGTGTGTTTAGCTGTAACAGCACTATTGTACTCGCTCAATAGAAATGTAAAACAAGATCAGATATTGGCACGTGTGAGGCAGCGTTTTTCTGATTATGTCAAATGTGGTAAAACTTGCCAAATAAAAGGAAAAACGGTTGTATTATTAATTTAATCATTTTTTGTATGTCACGCTGGCGCTGCGTAATAAACAGATAAAATAACTAAAATAACTTATTTTAGGTTCTCCGCATGCTAGCATATTCATTTGTGTCATTGTGTGTATCGTGCCAAAAGCCCTGTGTCTATTCGGTACGGATACTGTACATGTATCTCTGCAGTATGTACAGTATGTTTACACATATAATCTGTGCTTGTCTTTGGAGTTTTGGTCAGTATTCAAATGATTTAAGCTTGAACTGTGACCTGTGAGGAAATCAGAGCAGAATTTTTGTGCATGAACTATGAATGTTTGGTGTATTATGCTCATTGTTTCCAGTATTATGTTATTGTTAGCATTTTATTTGTGGATGTGAAACTCTTGAGAGATATTCATTCATGCAGAGGGATTTCTGTCTTAATTCTTTCCATCCCAACTGTGTGTTTTCTCCTCAGTGATGTGGATTTTTTTCCCTCCCTTATTTTACCTATTATTCCACAAATGAAGACTGTATTTCTTTCTTTCTTTCTTTCTTTCTTTCTCTCTTTCTCTCTTTCTCTCTTTCTCTCTTTCTTTCTCTCTTTCTCTCTTTCTTTCTCTCTTTCTTTCTGTCTGTCTGTCTGTCTGTCTCTTTTTCCTCCCTCTCTCTCCTAGTCTTTGTCTCTGTCTTTTCTCTTACTTTTATTTGTGTCTGTTTTTTATAGCAAAGCAAAGCCTCCTCCTCAGATCTCACCCAGTAAGTCCAGCGGTGGGGAGTTCTGCGTGGCTGCAGTCTTCGCCTCCTCTCGTTCCTGGTTCATCACCAACTCCAACATGAAGAGGGAGAAAGGTGTGACATCTTAGAACCTTATATAAATAAAGCATCTTATTTTGAGTGTTATTTGGACATAATATTTAACAAAATGTGCTGTTATAATGAGTAATTCAGTACTCTTTTTCAGCTTTGGTATCCTTTTATTTATCTGCACTAACTGAATTACAAAAATACAGACTTTTCAAACAGGTTTCTCAAACTATCCTCATCTCCTATTTTTTAGACAAAAAGGTAGTTCAATTTTCAAATTTACACCATTGGTTGAGTCACACAGTGGGTGTGTCAGGATTCCCAAACAAACAGAGCAGTGTTTTATAACACCACAGTGTTTACACTTGTTGGGGAAATAGTTGTCTTTGCAAATTAAGCTGTAATGGGAATTTTTTTTTAAATGTTTAAATTGTTGCAATTCCAAGGTTTGCATGTAAGGGATCAGTATACATATATGTAGCACTGAGCTCAACATATTAAAAAACTAATATTTTTGTTTTATTAGTCATCACAACTTGTTCTTATCTTCTTCTATGTCAGATCAGTCCCGCCAGGCAGTGGTTGAATCTCTCTACATCCTGAGTTGCTATGGAAACCTGGTGGAACACGTACTTGAGCCTCGACCAATCAGCACGGCCCAAAAGATAGGCGACGACACGCCCCTGGAGCTGAACACCTGTCCGAGAGCCTGCTGGAATCTAGCCAGGTCTTGCCCTGGGGCTTTACCACACCCACTCACCTGCTCTCATACTTCACCTTCAGCCAGACAGAAGCACCTGACACAACCCGCTGTAATCATATCATTTACATAAAACAGCTTATACAGCCTCTTAATGAGGGCACGTCAACGGCAAGCAAATGATTAACGTCACGGCTCGTCACCGACCCAGACGCAGAGCGCGGTCCTAATGCAATAACGCCTAGCCGACCGAGCACATAACATGAAAACAGACAGAAAGACACAGGGTTGCTCTTAAAATGGCTTTCTGATCTAATTGTACTGTAAATGTTCAATGATTGTGCAGTATGTACTGAGCTGTATAGCTTGTGCGGCCCACGTGAGACGAGAAATAGAAGGTCCACCAGGCTGCAGGGAGCTGAGTCCATTATAGTTCAGCTGGAGAGTGTTATATACATCTGGCCCTTTGATATGCACTTCCTAAATTGATTTCTGTGTTTGTTTTGAGTAGGACACCACAGTGGAATGAGCTACAACCACCTTTCAACAGCAACCACCCCTTGATTCTGGCCTCAGACTTTGTGCAGTACTATCAATACCTTCTGGCTGGCTGTAAGTATGTGTGTGTACAGTAAAACGTACTGAGCATGTAGCTCATAAAAAGTTTAGTGTAACATAGCATGACCCGCTGATTAATACTGTCTGTCTCACTGGAGACATTCGTTTTAACCTTATTGGTGCCGCATGCTGTGCGGGACCCTCTGTTAAAATATTTTTTTGTAAAGACACACCACAACACACGAAACATGCACCGTAAACGTACAATTTCTCTCCTCTGTCTGGTTTCAGCTTCTCGCAACATTTTTTGTAAAGGTCACAGGAGAAGAGCCTCACGGTTGCGTTTGACGAAGCGCTTTTCTGTCTCCAGTGGTGTCGTGAATCGGGGCTTTGTCACGCCGCGGTACACCCCTGCCCCGAAAGTCATCATAGCGCCAAATTAACCCAGCGCTCAAATTAAACCAATTAGTGTGGTCTTAAACCCATGTAATTAAATAATAAGTGTACAGAGAAAGGGAGCACTTTGGGTTGACATCTAAAAGGCAGGAGAACACAACTTGAGGGCAGGCAGCTCACGGATGACTACGCATCTAATATATCTTGAATAAACGAGCATTGTTGCGATAGCCAGATAATCATAAACATTAATGAGTAATTAGCTGTCTGGGTCCTTCAGGCCAAGCTTCACATTTCTTCTCCACCACTAAAGCCGGAACGCTCTAGGCCTAACGGGTAGAATATTCTGAGGAAGTCGGTTTAATTGTTGTGCATGTGTCAGTGGGATGAAATGGCCTGGCGTGAGCGGGCGTGGCAGGATGGCTTGAGTGCCACCCACCGGAGGGCAAAGAAAGGATTAATGAGGTCGCTCACGACGTTAACATTAGCGTCTAATTAAAATAAGCCAGAGATCTGTTACAGCTGAAGCTCAGCAACCCAAAGGTCCAGTGGTGAAGGAGAGCTCGTAGCCTCTGGCCTTCAGGCTCGACTGACCACGACTTGCCACCTTTGATTTCTCGCTGCATCGTGTCGCACTGCGAGCAGAAACCACAGCTGTATTCAAAGTGAGTGCAGGGAGGAAGTGGTTCAGACGGCTTCTGCGATGTGTGGGCTGAAGTGGCCTCCTCTATGAACAGCAAGCTGTTAAGGAAGGCAATCCCAGAATGCTTTGTGACAAGCTCAGTAATAGATAAATGTAGTAATATATTTTGTTCAAAACTAAAAATATTGACTAAATTAAAACAATGTAAGTAAATATATTTAGAAGTCTTCTTACCCATAATTGTGGGTGCCATACAATTTATTTCCCATTAGGGTATCATTGTTTCTTTTGTATTGCCTATATGGTGTGTTTGGCTTTCTGTGTGTTTCATGTTAGGAGTATTTCCTTTATAGAGTGTTTCAAAATGATTCATGACTGTTTCGTGACCTTAAAAAGCAGCTCCCTATGTAGGCAGTGAGTCAGTTTACTAGTTTTTGAAACGGAGTAAAAAAAAACCCACAAAGACAGGTTCCCTTCGCCATGGGCGCTAATGTTATCAGGCTGCCATTGACAGTCTTTGTAATTACTTTGTAAATGCCCACTCTGAAGAGACAGAATACAAAGAAAGATGCACTAGAGATAGCAAAGCGGCATCAGTAGCGGGCCGTTCCCAGGCTCTGCGGTCTCAAAAAGGGGCAGGGTTTTACTGCCCGCAATCCATGCAGGCCTGCAGCAAGCAGGGTTGTTTGATTGACAGCTCTGGTCTTGCTTCTAGATTGGATGACCCGGCTGATTAAAAATGCAGCATGCGGACGGTAGGGTCAGAGGAGCTGGAGCCTGCACGACTGGTGATAAAAGCAACCGTGGCGCCACTTCTCGGTCACTATCTCCACCTGTCCATCTGCCCAGGCTTTGGCAGCGCTCGGGAAGGGGAGCATTACCCAGCCACCGCTGCTGATACCCAGATGATGAGCAGATAACAAGGACACACCAGGCCAGCGATGCTCCTTCGGCCCAACTGACAGCGCTCAGGGAATCCTCAGCTTGCGACATTAGCTGCTGTTTAGCAGAGAGATTGGCGGCTGGGTGTCTGAGAGCTCTCTAATGAACGAGACTGGATTTCTTAGGGAAAGGTGTGAGGGTTCCATTCTTAACTGCTGGAAGATTCAGCCGGCCCACTTTTGACCGGGCTCTCCGTGACCTTTCCAGCTCTTAGCACGCCACATTAATTTACTGTAATTGTTAATTACGATAAGACTTGGCAATGATAGCATAGCTAGGAGCAGAATTTACCCCAACACGTCTGCCAGTATTTGTATAGGTGTGTTCAAGGTGTATT
>JAZGTK010005753.1:0-21872 GCA_036877625.1 Ambastaia sidthimunki
GTCCAAACTTAGGTTCTTCACAAAGCTATTGCTTGGAATATTTATGATATTGTGGTATATTTGTGGTATTTTGGAGTCATTTTTTGAGGCTCTATTAAATTAATGTAAACTATTTATTTAAATACATCACTGACTAACAGTGGGAATTTACATTTTATTCAAATTCAACATCCTGCAGATGAGTGACATCTACAGGAACACTCAAACATCAAAGCATAGATCAGGATGTGAAACTCGTAATCCAATAAAACCACCAAACTGCACAAAGCCAGTCTCGCACAATTGCATGTTCTGAGTCCCTGCAGGTTTCGCGACAGACTATATATTGAATACATGTTATTTCGGCATGATCACGTCAGCGTGTGAGTGTATGTAGGCCATAAAGGCTCATCCACCATCTGCTGTAGGCCTGTTATACACAGGACAATGTGGGTCCCTGTTCAGATCACTGCCTATTCTATTCTCTCTGTCCCTCTGATCAGCCAAGCAGAACTTTTGACCAAATACCACAACTGCTGACCTCCACCAGCTAGCATGCACAATGCAGGGTAGACGTGGGACACGGATATATCCCGCTCAGGCGCACGGCCCACCGCTGTCGCTCAGCGGAGTCCTCTCCAGTCTATCCTCTGGGCCTCACACGTGGAGAAATCCTTCTTAACACACACCACTAATCACACAGAGACGGTGAGACTGGGAAGTGTCGACTGTGATGTACCTCTAACAAGGAGAGTAATGTTTAGTCTTCTAGAGTAAGAGCTTATGTGAGTGGGCAGAGTCTCAGAAGTCACTATACTAAACACAACAGTTTGATGAAGCATGTAAAGAGTTAGGCTGTTGGCAGCATGGCTTCAGCTTTGAGAGAGAACGCAAGAGGTGTGACAGACAGTTAAAAGGATTGTTATAATATCAAAAGTGATAATTTTGTCATTATTCACTCACTCTCATGTTCATCCAAACCTTTAAGGATATATTTATTCTGTGGGACATAAAAGTTGATTTGTTTTGAAGAATGTCTTTTGTCCGGCAACTACAGCGACTAAGGCTGTCAAAAAATACGAAAAATATATAAACTCCAAAACCAAATGAAAGTTAGATCATGTGTGTTACATTCTTATGTCGTCTAAACAAACATGCTAGGTTTAAGTAACAGACAAATTGCCATTATTCACAAATAATATTCACATTTTAGTGGTCTGTTCCTCTGTTTGGAGATTGACAGCTCCTGGTCAACTGCATGACTGTTCCTTTAGATAAAAATTCTTCTTTTGACATTTTTACCATGATTAATTTTTACTATGATAACTGTGTGAACTGTTTTTTTTTATTTGTCTAGCAGAAAAGAAATCACAAGGTCATTAGCACTTGCAGACAGTGGCAGCGTGTACGGCTGTTTATTCACATTCATGTCTGTGAGATCGCTGTAAAGAAAGTAAAACTGCAGATGTTTGTTTATCTCTCATGTCTCCTGCGTCCAGTCCATTCCAATGTCACAGATACCCCTGAACCGCAGCCAAACATTTTTGACAGGCTGCAAATTATGGCATCAGGTGCCGGAGGACAAAGGTGCTGAGCTGTGCCTTCCAAGAACACATGAGCATGGAGATATTATAATGAGAAATTGCCATAAATGATTTACAACATGGTTAATAAGGCGACAAAAATCAACTCACCATAATCCCCTGAGGGATACACAGGGATACAACACTGCTATTTATGATGTCGTTATCTGAATTAGACTATTTGACAATTTAGTAATTCTGCTCTTGATTTAGTAATTCTGCTTTTGAATATTAAAATGTTTTTATAAATTAATAATTGTGTCAGGATGCTGTTGTCAACCAATGACATAATTTTGTAGGTGGGACCACCTAACTAATATGAATAAGGGGGCAGGGCAGAAAGGGCAGTAAGTGTGTTTTGGGAAACCTTTTCTGGGCAAACATCTATTCCATTTGGCACCACTAGTGCTACAGAAACACACTTCACCTTTAACCTAGTATGAGAATTTTGTGTCACTATACTACAGAATATAACACCAATTTAAACTGCTAAATTTAAACTGATATGTTACCACTGTGGCAAATTCTGAGACTCTTTCCAGAATTTCTATATTGAACTAGAGCCTGGATTAAGATAAATTACAGGGTTTCTGTTGCACTAAAAGCTGTAACTAATAGAAGACAAACATGAGGATCTAACTGGTTGTTACATACAAAGCAAACCATGACATGCATGCATACACACAGTCGCCCTGTGCCCCTAATCCTGGATTACTATAGTGCGCTTTGGTGAGTTGATAACACAAACACACCTCACACTCCCTTTGTGTCCCAATAACTCACCTTCGCATTTGAAAGCCCAGCTTAAACCCTGTCTTACCCTACAGCACTGGTAGGCTTGGAGTACATGACATTGTGAACATATGGTATTTATATATTAAAACACCTTATATCAAGCATACATTTAAAAATGTTGCTGGAGTAGCTGTGTAACTGAATGCACACAGGGCCAAAAACCCTAGACTATAAGTGCTCTGAGAAATTGACTACACCTTATTGTAACAGAGGTTGCTCAGTGTGTGGCTGTATTGTGGTGCTTATTTGAGGTTTGCTCTAATTTGCTAAGCATCTTGATTAAAGAGGAGCTCGAACTAAATATTGTCCAGTCATTATCCCATCCTCTCATTATTCTATAAATGAAAAGAAAATATAGACTTCAAAGTGTCTTGTGGTCAACAGTGCAAGTTGAGGTCACCGCTGATGGATCACGTGTACTGTATGTGACTGGTCCACACAAAGGTCTGCTCTGACCACAGACACACCAATCAGAAACAAGGTTTTGCCACTGTCCCACACTTACACACACACCTCTGCTTGACAACCCAAAAATGGCCCCCTCAGTAAAAGCCCTGAGCACTGTAAATAACCGTGTTTATCTTGGGAACATCAAACAGACAGCGAGACGAGCAAACCAGCTGGGGCTCAGCTGGGGGAAGGTCGGACAGTTAAGAAGTTGTAGATGATTACAACCCCCCATTCCTCTGCATGTTTGATGGCTCCTCTCGGTTCTCCTTAGTGGATGCTCACAATCTTGTTTCACAGCAGGGAAAGTCATTCCCTAGAGCCTGTTGGGGCATCATGAGATGTCTAAACAGCAGTGGGTTGACCGAGCAAGGCAGCTGACCTCTGACCTCAGGTACAGGATCCAATCACAGACATTCTTGGAGGTAACTTAATCTGGTTATCAGAAAATCAATTAGATAGCAAGATTTGCATTTCAAAGACATGATTTTCACAGACTGTAAGGTTAAAAGTGCACCGCTGTTGCTAGGGTGTTCTACGTGGTTCTTATAAGGTTCTTTACTGCCAAATACACCTGTAACTGTAAATGTTTGCTTAGCATGATGTGGCATCCACACCTACTGGGAGCAGTCATCTTTGTTGTCTAAAAAGATAAATAAGAGTCAGCGAAACACTTACTGTACTTTTAATGTCCTTAATTCCATTGCAACTGATTAAACAGCTGCCAGCTGTGTAAGTGGTTGAAAAGTTAATTTGTCTTAAGTAAACATATCTTGAATAAGTCAGTTTGTAAAAGCAGTTCTTTGACCAACAACATAACTAACTGCTGAACATTAACAAATTGACTTTCCCTTATTTTAACTAAGTATACTTCTGTGCAATTTGGCAGCAGCCTTATTTTCCTTCTTAAGTATTTTACGTAATTTCCCACAGAGTCCATTAAAATGCAGTACAGTTGGCAAGATCCACAATCCTTATGAAAAGAGTAAACGTACAGATTTCTGGGAAGCCTGAAGTGTGTTGACAGCACAGGAGTCTCGTCTCACTGTGCTGCCTGTGAACTCGCTCTCTGTCTGGCCTTTTGGAATTGATAAGTGTCAATCACTTACACGGCAAGGTAAAGAAACAACAGGGGGGTGTGAGCCTTCCAGTAAGCCTGCATCTGTCTTGTGTCACTGGCAGTTAAAAAGAATAGTTCACACAAAATGAAAACTCTGTCATCATTTAGTTAGCCTTAAGATCCAAGTCAAAAGAACGAATTGTTCCTGACACTCCTGGACAACTTTACTCTTATAGCGCCAAGAAGAGCTAGGAAAAATGTCAAGATTTTCTGTGAAAAATGTCTTAAATTTAAGTTTGAAACTCACACAAAGCTATCATTTGGCTTCAAAGACTTGCAATATATCAGTCATATGGACTGGTTTTATGACACTTTTACATTTCTTATTCACTTTCATTATAACAAGAATATTCTTCAAAAAGAGCTCCTTAGAGTTCCTTGGTCAGTATGTAATGGTAGAATTTCTATTTTTGAATAGAATTATACCTTTAGTGATAATTGAGCTGTGGTGTGTTTATTCTCAAACCCACACATTAACAAGCTGAACTCACAACCATTTTAGGTCACATGGGCATCAGAGGTATTTGGAACCTACAGCATCTGAAGCAATTTTTCCTTCAATCTCTCCCATTTTCTCCTCTTACTTTGTCTTCTTGGTCCTAATTCCCTCAATAAGAAGTCAACCAGAGGTCCTTAGATTCTTGACGTCAACAGCAATGGAAGTTAGGTCAGTATCCAGTGTCCCTGTTAAACACATACACCTTCCTGTATATTCCATGCTCATCTGTGAAACTTTAGCTTCTAACATCTTTCCAAGACAAAAGCAGAAAGTCATTGCTTTGTGGAATTTTTCCTTAAGTTAAAAATTCTAAGCATTTAAGACTTTGAGTCCATTGTAACCGATGATATATTCCCACCGAGATGCAATTATTTGCTACTTTACAATTCAATTAATTAAGTAAGCGAAAAGCCAAAAAGCAACAGTGGTGCAGAGCACCGATATTCCAGAGCTTTTTCTTCAAGAGGAAATGGACTTGGAAAATAAAAAAATGCTGGTTTGAAGCCACAGGGTTTAGGAACAGAAATAGGAAGTGACATCATCTCATCAGAATCAGAATGATCCCTATTCACACAACAAACTTATTTATAATTTAAAATTACCAATAATTAATAATAAAAATGTTAATTATAAAAAAGTTTCACAGTTGAGTCTATAAATGTGAAACTTATTAAAATGTTACGTTAAAAAGTAATTGGTTGTACTTTATTTTATTGCTTACTGCTACTTATAGACTTGTAATTTCCTTGGCATGCTGACAAAAACATGAAAAATCTTCAAGAAACCAGCTTTGTAGTAAATCAAAAAAATTGAACCCAAACTAAGCTTTTTAACATTCTATTTTCTTTTTGCCTTAAGGGTGAAAGTACTCTTATTTAAAACTGCCCCTACAAAAGATGGAGAGAGTAAAGCAGAGAGGGGATAAAAGGACAGAGAAAAAGAGGGGTTGAAAGCCGGGTCTGGTTTAGGTAAACTGTAAAAGAGCACAGCAAAATAAAAGGTGAGAAGCTTCTGGACCTGACAGGACAAACAAAGAAAAGGAAATGCTGCCTATCTGTTTAATGGCTCTAATTAGTTCTTAAGTGCTTTGTGTGGGTGGGGGAACCTGAGGAAGATGGGGGCTGGGAGTGTCAGGAATACTGGGAACGCTGATGTGGAACTGCTCAACACATTCACAATAAACTTAGTTAGCAAAAAAGTTAATGTTAATGCTATCAAGAAAAAATATGAATATTTGACAGCTCTTTTAAAAACTGTTTGATTTATGTCATGGTGACATAATCAGAAGGCTCCAATATCTATTCCAATGAATACTCATTGGGATTATGGGCAATTTCACCATTCGTTGAGGGGGATGAGATGTCAGAGGTCAAAACAAAGCCTCCAAGCAGTTCTTTAGCCTGAAACAGGTCTTGTTTTTACTAAATTAGCAGCGTGTTTTTGACTAGGTTTTGCAACTTTAAACCAGCCTGTGCTGACATTTTCGACAGAAGGTCTGGATTCTGAACACACAACATCTTTTGACTGGCATTTCATAGCAGAAAACCTTCCTGGTCATAATTTAGAACTAATGTGTGACTTCCATCATTCATGTTCTTTCTGCAAACTACACGTGCTGGTTACAGGATATAGTAAATGGAATCAAATTTAAAAATGATGTGAAATACATTTGTCAGCAGTAAAAATTAAATTAACCGCATATTAAACCGACTTCCCTTAAATGAATAACTTATAATAATCCTTTTAAAGTTCCCCAAAATAATAACGTAGACATCCACGTCATTGATCTAATGAATTTTGGTTTCATATGAAAAGGCGATTAAATTTAGGAGGAAATGGCTTAAGTGCAGCCTCGAGACCCATTTACCAAATAAGTGCCTGATGTGAACATAAAAGAGAAGGTAAGTCATCTCTGTGAGTCTTTCTCATACAGAACCAGCTGTTTTACTCCTTACTTAACCTGAACAGATTGATGCCAAGGGTTTGGTCAGAAAAGGACTGATTTCTTCATTACTGTGCCTAAAGCTCAAGTATTGGGCATGAAACTACTTTATCGTGCTAACCACAAGTGTATGTGGAATCAAATAACAATCTTTACATTAGATGGAGCAAGATTCTCCAGCGCCATGATCATTATTCCTGTTAACAGGAAGTTTGATATCAGATTTGGATCAGATTTGTTCTATGCAAAAGAGAAGTGCAAGGAGAAAGAAATCTGTGCTTTGCATGTTACATACATAAACATGACTATAATTACTGACAAAGGCAAAAAGCCACACTTTCTGCATAGTTTAATGCTGACTGGAGTGATCGGTGTCTCCAAAGAACACAATAGTTAAATCTGTGCTTCCATAGTAAATGAAAGCTTGATGTAAAACAGACTTCTTTTCCAGCCTTATTTCAGGTCATGCATACTGGCTTATGCCTCTAATGGCGCTTAATAATATACAAATAATATACAAGTTCAACAGATCTCATTTACTTCATATACAGTATCATACCTTCAGGAATTATTAACATCTATCAAAATTTGGGTTTATTTTGATCATGTAAACATGTCAGATCAATTGCCACAATCTGACTAGGTCCAAATTCAAGTTACAGATGTGAGAAGTCAAAAAACAACACATTTCAAAGTGAGAAATGTTAAAGAACAAAATATATAGATAAATCAATATACAAAAAGGATAATAGATTTTGCATTTCATTGTGCCCCTGTGTGCTACTCTAAGTAAATTAAGTCGAATTAATGAGAAACAATTACAGTGCTTTTAATTACTTAAAATGTAACGTAACAGCAAGAGCAAGCTGTTATATTATTTCCAACAACAAAATAACATGCAAAAATCAGGAATATTCCTAACAATCAAAGTACATAGACCTTAATCTGGAAATAACATGCATAAAACACAGTCAGTGAAAATAGCTTTGACCAGTTTGTTAAAAAAATCCCTTTAACAATAGGCCTTTAATTAAATTTTGCAGCACAGCAATTAAAAAATCTTGTTTACTTTCTGAATGCATTGTAAAATTGTAAAACTTTGTGCACTGTAAAACTACACTAGCTATGCTTATGTAAATGGCCGGTGACATCCTCTTCTGCTAAGACTCTGAAGCACTTAATTAGTCTTAGACTTTAAAAGGTGACACACGACCCTCTGAAATGCGCTACTACAATTTCAACTACCGTTAAAGTAATAGCCTGCGGAACAAAAATAGTGCAATAGGGGATTTTTTTGCTTCTTTCAAATTCAATAAAACCTGTTGTATTTGGACATCTGCCCAGAGCTGTTAGCAGAAGAACTGAAGCAGCTCCCTCTGAGCAGAAGTCAGTGGAATGCACCTTAATGCCCAGAGGAAGTCTGGGGCAAGTTAGGAGCCCCAGCAGATGATGCCAACATATATTGTGCCTCAAGGGACTGAGACCAAGGGCCACATACACACACAGATACCCACTTACATATGCACACAGAGCGCACGTGACTTCTGGTTTAAGACTATCAGACTCCCTGACTGAAAGTAAATCCTCTGTATGTCTATGATGGTCCATAGAGACGTTCTACTCCTTTCCAGTAGTTGTATGATTTTATCAGCGATTTTAGTCCTATTCAATAAATTTTCATAGTAATATCTATCGTGTGGGACGTTGTAACAAGAACCACATTTTCCAGGAATGGTACAGTACTGTGCCAACTATTCTGACGTCAATGGCTGCTATACCAAATAATGAGATCATTATTTTTCATTAAAGTGATAGTAAAATGTCATATTTTGATATTTTGTCATCATTTACTAACTTTCATGTCACTCCAAACCCCTAATACTGTCTTTCTTCCTTGAACACAAAATCAAAAGCGAAGCAAAGTGTCTTAGATGCATATGTACAACAAAAGTGGATGATAGTTTATACTGCCAATTTCCAAAAAGGACAAAATAAAAAAAACATCAAAAACTATCAAAATATGATTTGAAGCCTTGTGATATCTTTGAGGAACACAATAAAACTTAAGCCTTTATTCACTGAAAATCTTCCTCCCTACCAGAGCTCTCACATTTTCCTCCTGCTTGTGTTCAATTAAACAGGTCTTCAGATTCACTGCAACAGTATGACATCACAGACTTTAAACATTCGCGTGATTCTCGCTTGTCACATGACTGATCGCAGCATGGCAAAAATGTGACTGCTAATGAGACTTACAGCAAGGGGGAAAATTATCAAAGAACAACAAAAGCCAAATGCTTCTAACAGACATGCAGAGTGCACAATAAGTGGAATCCAGTGGGGAGTTAAACACACATGATCTGTTAGGAGCCAGAAAGATTAGGAAGCTTGGCTCTGCAGTCCTTCAAAGTGAGACAACGCCTCCAGCGTGTGACTAAAACTTCCTATATTTGAAAAGTGCAGTTAAAGTGACCACAAGTTTACACTGCATTCAATATTGCTTCTCTGCTCACACATTCTATTCAGCTGGGAGATAGATTTGGTTCAACGTGCAAATTTTGATCAAAGTCTGTGTAAGCACTTAAAATTTCCCTGAATTTAAAACTTGGTGGGAAGATGATTGTGTTTGTTGGTTTGTGTCCAAAGATAATCAAAACTTCCATGCATTGGTGTCTTATCCAAAATATTTGAGATGTTCCCATAGCTTATGTTTGAGTAAAAGCCCCTTTGAGAGTTTTCCTAATGAGGCTTGTGGGGGGATGTCTGCAAGGCTTGTAAAATGTTTTGCTGCATTTTTCAAACAAGCTTAAGCCAATCTGCATAAAATCTGGATAATTAACAATGACAACATTGTTTTTAAATCAGAATCACTTTGTATGTTGTTTTTTGTCTTGAAGTGTATCTTTGGATTGCTTTGTGTATCAGGTCATAAGACAAACAAGCAAGCAGCTGATAAGCCACTTTGACAAACTGATAAGTTATTTGCACATTCAGTAAATTTTCTCATTGAGCTATGTGAATATTTTCATAATTATGCTTTCATTTAAACCCATTTCTGGGAAATTTCAGACCTCCCAGGACCGAATTGTAGACCATACCATTGTTCAAATTCAAACAATATTCCAAGATATGGGGCTCGATTACACCTAATTTAACCTAAACAGATTCACTACCATGCATCTGTGAAAGCAAAAACTAGTGCTCATTTTTGGCCAACCCCAGTGGAATGACTGCGCATTTCCTCCAACTACTTATACTTATGAAAAACGGGTTTAAAGTACGAGATGCATTATGTGAAAACCAGACATCTGCAACATTCTTCCACAATTCCATTCTAATTCCAACTCATGTATTGAATAGGGTACAATTCTGCCTGATTCTGTTCCTCTGATTCTGTTATCCTCTGTGCTTCCTTGTGTCCTGTCTGTCAGTCTGGAGAGCTTTCATCCATATCGGTCATGACTGCACCTCTCCCAAGTAAGGCTGCCTTCTGGCAGCTGTGGTGTAAAGTAATCATGGGTGAGGAAACAAGATCCAAGAGCCCCTCTTCCTGTCAGCAGACATGTCAAGGTGAACTTGGAACTCCTTAAATAACCAGCGGCACGACCCTTTCACCTGACCCCGCTGTGAAGATTAGAGGAAGCTTCTTGTTTACAAGCGTATTAAACGGCAACTTTTACTTTTTACTTTCCTTCTTTTCTTTTTATATCAAGGCATAATATTAACAGGCTTAAATGTACCCAGTAAATTTGAGCATGTTGCTCCATCACCCCTTACATGGGCATAGTGAGATTGCGTCTTATTTTTTGTGTATTTCTCTCTCCCATTTACACACGCAAGGCTCTTTGATCCAGTCCTGGGTTTCTGTATTGGTCTGTCACCAAACACTGGGCGTTCTCTGAGTGCCCAGCATGCCATGTGCTGTGTGTCCAGCACCGTCCCGTGGGAGCTCTGGAGCCACTCTGACAACTATTCTATATGAATATTTAACATTTAAACAGTTTTTAAAATAGAATTTTAAAGAACTAATATTACATTTATGAAATAAATCACCTGTATTTAAAGGAGTACTAGCGTTTGTTGTGTTTTTAAATATTTTAATGACCTCCTTATTAATATGATTGATTGGTAATTAATTGGATTTTTTTTTCCTGTCTTTCCTTGGCATTCTATGAAAATAAATAATATTGATATAAATCAAATGTATAAAAATAGAGGAATGATAGTAATATTACTAAATATTATTTACTTTACCAAACAAAACGTAAAAGGTAGTAATTTTCATGTTCAGTTTTGTTAATGTTGTGAACTTTATGTTTGTAGTATATGGATAAAAGTGCTAAATATCATGAAATCAAATATATTAATTCTTTTCATTTGCATTTCAATTATTTTTCAATTAATTTAATTTCACTACAGATGTCCCCAAGATTTTCCCAAGCTATTGACACAAGGGCGTGCTAAACTATATACTAATGTTGTTGAATGGCCTTGGATAAGCTGCAGTCAAAAGATTTCAACATGAACAAGAATTACATAACATAAATAAAACTTCTTATCAAATTCTGTTAAAAAAAACACACGCTATGTTTTCCACATTCATTCTAGTGCTATACTTGTTTGTGTACAATTGTGTTGTTTCTATTTTTATTTTTTTGAGGGGATTTAAGAAAAAAACCCATCTGGGACAGAGCTGATACTTAAACGAAACATAATAAAGATGTCAATTAATTGAGCAATAACATTATATATGGCCGTGTTTATTTGGGATGGTGAGGGTGTTAAATATGGCAAATATGTCATACGATAAAGATCCCCTGAATCATGTTCTGATTATATACACTAGAAATGGCCTCTCTCCAGGCAGTATCCATGTAAACTGTCATTTCACTTCCTGATTGTGTAACCTGGAGCTTTGGAACCGTATATCCTCTGGCCCTTCCTGCCTCTTTGTTCACTTTTCCTCGTGATTAATCCCCTCAGATGGGCACATAATGAAATCCCTCATCCTGCTCTTTATGGCCACCACAGAAATCCATAGAAGCCAAACTAGTGTCCATGATGCACACTTCCAAAGATAGCACTGCATTGCTTACAAACCCCTATAACCCCACTCATGCCACCAACATTCCCCTGCGGTCTGAATTCAGGCACAAAGACACTAAATCCTTTGGGGAATTGGGTGTTTTGAGGAAAGCAGACCAACAGGGGGTGCACGGTTATAGAGGCCGGCAGTCTCTTGCTCTCCCTCTCTTCCTACCAAGTATGTCCAAGAAAGTGCCATTCAGGTTCTTTGCAAACAATGTGTGGATTCAGAAGAGTTGTGGAAGCTTGGAAGTCTGGATTCAATCAAAGTGTCATGGAAGTTTTCCTGTACACTGAAAAGCTGTTGGCAGCAAGTGCCCTCAGGCTAATGTTTACAAATCTCTGCAGGAACAAAGAGGAATCATATTCGTCACCACACTGAAATTATCCACAGAGTTTGTTCACACCTCAAACAGCATGCATTTGGTTTCCATGTCAGTATGACCCTTCAATAACAAAAGGTAAACACTATACATTTATACAGTTAGATCCATAAATCATTGTCTCTATGTATACATACTATATTTTTGTTTCCACTGATGGCTAAATAGCAACAATGTTTCACAACAGTACTGTGACATCGATGACAAGCCACAGATGCCATATTTAATGATGATGTTTATATACACACATCTGTTCAGAGCGTATTGAGGTCACAGCTAAACAACACGCACACCGAATATTTACTGTTGTTAAAATTACAAATTACACTATCAGACCAGAAGATTTAGTAATGGAATTCAAAAGTATCTATCTTTATATATCAGTATCTATATATCTGTCTTATATTCCTAACTGAAAGATTACATATTTTGAAATTCATCATGCTCTAACTAGCTTAAATCAATAATTAATAAATGTAAATAAATAAAATATCTAGAATAAATAATAAATAAAAACTAGAATAAATAAAAAATAAATACATTCTTTTTTAATTTGAAGGGTAAATCAAGGATCTTAATCATTTTATAAGATAATAGTCTAAGATATTAGAACACAGGCACATATAAGAGAAACAAATTTAAAGCAATGTTAAGTATTCTGTGATCAATAGTTTTGTTGGTGTGAGAATTTATTTGAATGAACTGGCTCTGACTATTAATTAAAACAAATCACAGTGGATTTCAGAATGAATGCGAAAGGGCCAAATGAGTTTTTAAACATGAGCTAAGTGACCTTAACCTCTGAAACCCCTTGAGATTCTTGAAAATCACAAAACATAAACTTGTTTGGCTGTGTTGAAACATTCCCCAAACCCATGTGCAAGCCGGGTCTGACAGCTTAACGGAGCACAAGCAGGATATCAACAGAAATCTCCACGTCCAGAACACGTTCTGATACGTTCATGAGTTATGCCTGCCACAGACAAAAAAAACTCCAGTACTGTACTCTTACAAATACAACACAAATAATCTTCTCTTATATAACACTGTCCTTGAGAAACAATGTATGTGACAGACACATAACACTCTTTAGAACCGGAAGAAGTTTTCCTATAGCATGTTATTTTGTTGACGTGTTTATGTGATTATACTTCATGCATGGCAGAGTTATGCCGCTTATGTTGCTGAAACATTAAATCAATGTTCTGCGTGTGCATGTGAGGGTCTTTAATGAAAGAGCTACGGACAGGCCACTATCGCCCACCCCTCAGCACTCAAAATAAACAATGGAATGGAAGCCATTTGAACATTGCGTTCTTTAATGATTGACAGGCAGCAGCTGGTGACATAGAAAACGACATATATGCGGACACATCCTTACATACACAGTATTTATATACATGCATTATTAAAAAAGTACCGCACACACTTATAAATCCTTACATGTACTGTACTTTCTCTGTACCTGTGAGCTAAGGTCAATTCCACTGCAAATTTGTATTGGAACAGGAAATTTTATTTTCATCAAATTTTATGTTGATGTTTTGACTGTTTTTGTCAAATGGCTGAAATTAAGTAAAACTGCAGATTTTAAAGTGAGATCAGACACTTTCCCACGACACAGCAGTAAAGACCAAACAACAACAAACACGGCCATCATCTGGAACACCTGCTGTTAAACGGTCCCCACACCTGGTCCAAAAGGCTACGCTCTCTTAAAGTGCCTATCCATTTTAAAGCAATTTCATTATGTCTAAAGACACTTCCCACTCATTTAACACAACAATGACTGGTACTGACTAGACCAATTAACACTGACATGTCTGTACCATCTGGCCTGCAGCTCGGAGATGTGTAAATTCACACACATAAATGTAGGTTATAACATGCAAGGTTGTTGTCTAATGACTGACATCTGGAGGTTATGTTGGGGAAGCATGCGAGAGAGTAACTGTATGAGACACAGCTGCTGTTACGAAATGTGTGATGAACCACCAAATTTATAGACATTTTTGTGATAAATAAATAACATTAAGTTAACTTAAAAATGGGCTTCACACATTAACATCTAAAATAAACTGGTTTTACTCTAGTCAAAAATATTAATTTAGATTCAATTGACGAAAGTAATCCTAAGTTTTTTACAGTAACAAAAATACAGTTTCACTTTTTTCAGTGCAAAAAAACTGTAAAAACAACCTGTTTTTGTTTTTCCAAACAAAAATTAAACATTTGTTAAAATTTAAGAAACTGGTCCAACACAATCAAGAATATTAGAAACATTTAAATTTGTCTTTTTAGCAAAGTCATTTTCTAAATAATAGGTTAGTCCCACCAGAAGTACGAATGCGACTAGTTCGTCCACTATGAACCTTGCTGACTGTTCCCTGTGCTCAGGAATGGACAGATGACGCCATTCTAACACTCTGGCTTGCATCACAAGACCCTTAAACACAAAGTGAAACCAATGACTGCCAACATTGCTCGAAAATATGACTGCACCTGTCACCACAGTAATGTCAGTCGCAGAGTACAAGTGCATTGTTGTGGTCTGAGTGGATGGATCTGATTTTTTCATATATATGTAAAACATATAAATGTCAAACTTTTCAATCTTTGGCATTGCAGAAAGAAATTGGAGCAAGTCAATAGTGATCAGGTCTCTATCCTGTAGCCTGCAGTAACAATATGAGTCTCTTCATATATCTGCAAACAAAAGACTTTTTTTGCAAAAGGAAAGTTCAAAAAACCTGCACAAAAAAGGCTTAACCACAATATACATTCAATGGTTTATCAGAAGCAGTGGGCAGAGCACTCAAGCACAGGTGTGTTACGATTGGGATGGGGGAGGGTTGCAGATGAATGGGATAACAGGCACTGTTACTGTACCTGGTGGACAAAGACAGCTGGGAGGGGCATCCCGCGCCGCTCGGATCTTCGGTAGACGCGCTGCTAATTTCTGTAAATAAACAAACAGGATATTTCAAATCAGTGCCACAAATTGATACAGAATATAAAGTATAATACACAACTGTTTTAGGCGTTTAGCCTCCTTTGTTTTTTAGATCTTTAATATTTATGGAAACATTTTTGAAAAAAGTCACACATTTACTGAGCCTTGTTAAAAAAAAATGGCAAAAAAGGACAGTGTCTTTTCAAACGAGTTTCCTAAAATCCGCCAGCAGATTAAGAAATGTATTTGGCCTGACCTTCAGCATGGCCATCTATTGGCTTTGTATCTCTGTTGGAGTCATTTGCTCTATTAACAGCGGCATGTCTGTGTGTCGTGAGGGTACTGACAGGTGCAACTGTGTTGTTAGTTACTTGATTAACAATCTATGTGTCTGTACTAGGTTAACAGTCGTGTTCCACGTGATTAGAATAAATGTAACAAATTTAAAAGAACAAATAAATGTATCTTTATTTGGCTTCTTTAGTATATCACAATTCAGAGATCCAGAATACTGGAGTGCAGGTACCAACCAAAAGTAAATTAGGAGAAAGGTGTAAAAGATACAGAGAACAGTCTTTTTTTTTTTTTTTAAAAATGAATGTTCCATAATCCATGATTGACATTCAACAGAGCTACTATTGTAGTTCTGGTCCAAGCTTACAAAACTGTAGTTATAATATCATACTCACACTGTGCCATTTCACTGTTAGAACAATTATTGACTGTCTACATTTAAGACCAAATTATAAAACCTGACAAATGTCTGCAATGTTGTACAGGACTATACTGTAGGTCATGCCTCTTCCTATACTATTGAAACACTTAATTTGGAGCTGAATAATTCTGCTATCAGACCTTTTTCTTGCCCCAGTTTATATTAACCACAAACTGTTCCAGGGCTTTATTTGGTTGATACTGGCAGACCCCCTTCCCAGCTGGAGAAGTCTTTACTCACTGCTCTCAGACGTTACATGCTATTGTGGCAGTTTTTCCACACTACAGAACTCCAGATACTATTAAACAGAAATAGAGCTGGTAGAGATTAATAAAAGAGGGAAAAGATGAAAACACCATGATATGAAAATATACAGTAGGTGTGACTGAGTAGCTGAGTTTAACCAATGGATGGCTTGTTGTACGAGCACAAAAATGATGGAAAATACATTACAATTCAGAAGAAACCTGTGCTCTGTGTCAACATCTTTTCCACAGGAGCAAGGAGGAGAATATAAATGGCTAGTGTACAAGAAAGAGAATTATGCCCAAAGTTCAGCTCATGGTTTTCCAGTGTGCCATTTCCATTTTATGTCCAAAAAAGAAATAAATACTTAACATTTCAATTTAACTAGTGTTTTTACGTCAAACCATGGAAAAACCCCACTGAGAAAGAAACTAAAAGCTCTCATAAAAAACAAGGAAGAATAACATTTTGTGCAAACTGTAACAGGTGATAAAAGTGGGTATGGAAAGCTGTACTGCCAGACACAAAAACAAGATTTAAGGAAAATTATTCAGAATTCATTGTGATATACATAAACTAAATTACAGTCACTGGGTGTATTCCTTCGTGTTAGAATAAGAGAGTCTTAAAGTCAACATGACACAAAATTTGTTTGACATTATTTCACTCTTTATTTGACATTATATGACACTGTTTACTTTTAAATGTAGGCTTTTGCTATTATTGAGTCAACGTGCATATTATTCAAATGAAAAAATGTATTAGTAACCTTTTATTCAAAACTTTCAACCACTCCGCCCAAGCATCAGACTACATACTGGCAGGTAGTTTTCATGATCCAATCCATTCTTGATGGATAAACAAATGTCTTACCCTACATTTCACTTGGAAATATGGCAGATTACAGAAGTAAAATAGGCTGTGTAAGACACTTTAAGAGCTTTAAAAGACTTTAAGAGCGTCTTCTGTGATGTAAACGGTAAGGTTGCAGTAATGATATGAGACAGCTGATGCCTCAGAGCTTTCAGGGATGGGTTAGGAGGGAGGGGACATTCTCTGACTCCAGGCTTTAATGGTAACTTAATACCAAGTATTTGATCTGGTTTTAACAATCTATTTTGAAAGGATGACAAAACGTTTTACAATTCCAATGACTGATTACTACTAAGACCCCCAGACTTTGTGCCTAGAGGCCTGACTTTATCTTTTATTCCATCACTCTCTCCATGTTGAACTCATTTGCTCTTCCTCAGACTAGATTTTTGCTACAACACTAAAAAACATTCTGGCGCACTTTATTAAAAATGCTTAAAATCAGCAACATTTCTTATTTCAACAGACACAGAATTCTCATTACTGTAGTTACAGTACAAAAAGTACTGCAGTAAAAGTAGATTTTTTTTGTATCAGCTCATGCTATACAAAACAGTACAATAAAAAACATAATGTATAATTGTTATATTGTGATAAAATGATAATGAGGGGGTGAATCATTTTTTAAATGAAAATGCAAATTAAAGTTATTGAATTTGCCTCATTTTCTTAAGGCATGTTATAATTGATTTGGTTTAAACAGATTTTGTGTGATTCACCTGTAAGTTACTCTCCATTATGTAATGTAATGTAATTAATTGACCCTCTTCTAAATTGCTGTGTGTTTTGACTGATTTTCTCCACTCTTTGTTTCATTTACACTAGACGTTTAACTGCAACATCCTCTGTAGAGTCTTTACTTTACAAACTGTGGGTTTTGAGCCATTCTCCAGTTTTGATGACCCAAGATACTTTCAACACTGCAAATATTTCACATGCAGCTAGGTAAAGAACCACCAGAGGCCAGTGTGAATGGACCATGGCTGCAGGCGCTGGTATATCTCACTTTTCCGCACCTCAACACTGTGAATGACACTTGACAACGTGTGCTCGGCTAGTGTCGAAGCTGGTGAGAGCTCTAACTGCTCGACTGCTGATGTAAAACAGGTGGTCGAGAGGTGAGACAAAGTGCTTAGCAGCTATCGCATGCCAAATAATGTTTCTGGTGAACAATGGCCTGCTAATCACTGAATAAAATTCTCTTGTGTCAAAAATAGGGAAAACATGGATGTATAAAAAGAATCATTTGTACTAATAGAAAACGAGCAAAACAAATGGATGCGTCATATACTGGCAGCATTCTAGGTCTACGCTAAATATAATGTGAAGAATTTTTAACCATGTGGAGGAATCTGATCAAGCAGCAACACGTAATGAGTGAATTGTTTGATTCATCAAAGCTATGTTGATGTGTGATGTTGATTCTTTCACTTTGTTATTATCAAATTTGTTCTCATTATTTTGATTATTCATGTGCATAGTGAAAGTGCGCAAACAGACGAGGACCAATAAATAAAGAAAACCTGATACTTCAACACTTAAGTTACGGGACAGGAGCTTGTGAATGAGCTCTTAGCTTTACACACCTTTGATTGCGTATTTTATTACACCTGGAAGTAGTTCCCAAAAAAAGAAAAAAGAAAGAAAGAAAAAAAAAGTATTCGTCAAATTCAAAGTCACTCTATTTACCAAACTTTCTGAGCACAATTTATCGCCAATTTATTATAAAGACTCGTTTTTCCGCTGAGACACAGCGCGTTCTCTAGGTGGTACAGCATGACTATCTCTTTCACTTCTCTCTGTCCTATCCTAGGATTCATGCATTATTATTATTATTATTATTTTATCTAGTATTACTGGACAGCTAAAACATTTCTGCCCCATACAGCCTACAGATATGTGTCAATTTGACCACTATAATCATAAAATTATATCACATCCGTTTTGCACATTGTGCAAAGACAGCAAAAGTTTTGACAGCTTATAACAGTTTAATATTTCCAGCGCACGAAGATTTTAGTTATTATCATCATTATTATTATTATAAGTTTTAAATTAAACTAAATCTTAAATTAAATCTTTGAGAATATAAAGGGCTCACCTCATCTAAAATCTGATCCAGTCGACTCCAGAGGACGGGCTCCACCTGTTCGAGAGAGATCCAGCTGGAGAGCGTAGGATCTCTGTCTTTTTCCAAACTGAGTACCCTGGATTGCAGGTCCGACGTCCTCAGGTAAAGCAAAACAGAAACTCCAAACGAAATCAAACACAGTGCGATGCACACGCATATACCACAAACGTCCTTGTAGTGTGTCCAAATGCGCTTTTGGTTAGGATGCTCAAAGCAATTCCTCCCTCGACTGGACTGGGGTGAAACTCTCAATTTCATGTCCTCCATGGCTGTGGAACGTTGCTTCTGTTTATTTCTATCCACAACTTTATCAGGCTTAGCAGGGTAGGGGTTTAAATAAAGTGATATGAAGTTTTCTTTCAGGTTGTTAAAGGTTCACTGGCGCATATCGGAAAATAACAATCTTCAAAACGACCTCAGCAGAGGCATGCCGCCTATTCAAGTGCATGGAGATGGCTGTTCAGTAAGGTCCGACTCTACTGGGTGTCCGTGCTGTTACTCGTGCCATTTGACGGGTCTGTCTGAGTGCTGAGCGTTTGAGTCTCTTTCGGAATGAAACCTGACACACTCAACCCACGGCACTGCAGCTCTTACCATAGGACCCTGCGCGTCTCGGTCCATGACAAGCCCCTCCTTTCCGTTTATTTAGTCTAAACGGTAGGGCGGGATTCACGGAGGAGCTGATCTCGGCTTTGATCCGACTCTGGTGGACGATATTTTTAGGTGCAGTGTTAGATGTGTAAAGTGTACGTAAAAAAACAATCATTTAAAAGGGGTTGGCTGTAACTTTTTTACACTAAATTTACAATAGTATTTGTAAATGTAAAAATAAGTAAAGGAGCACAAAAACAGACAATAAAACAAAGTAAACGAACAGGGGTCTTTTCTTTCATCTTCTAGCACACCAAAGTCTCTTTTTTTTTATCCTAGCCAATAAAGGGGCTGTTCACTTTTAATACAATTAGATGGATAACAGCTACAAAGGAAATAATTTTTAAAATACAGAGAAATATGGTTTCATTTTTTTCTGTGACTGAAAGAGACACAATCAGTTTCCTGTGAATAAGAGGAACATCTGAAAACCTTGCTCTCCATTTATCTTGTGTAGGATAAACAACTGAGATAATCAATTTTTGATTATTAGGTCAAAACAAATATATGGGCACAAAATAGATCAATGCTACAGTCTGATTCCCCTCCTGCTTTTAATGAATGCCTTGGACAAAAGTATGTAGTCATTTTAGCAGACATCCGTTTACCCGAAATGACTTACCTTAACATTTATTACGGGAACAATCCCCCTGGAACAACCTGGTGTTACACAACAGAGCTCATACTATGCAACTCAAACCTGCAACATTTATTGCCAAGACAAATATTAAAAGAATAAACCACACTGAACATGCTTGGCCATGGTGTCACAATCCTAGTTTACATTACACATTTGTGTAAAACCTTTGTGATATTTTTGAAATTATTTTAAAATGACAGTGATTTCCATTAACTAATGGTATCCAACTGCTATGGCTGTTGATAGGTTTATGTATATCACAGCCATTATTATATCACTAGCCATTATTTATAATCAAAGGAGAAGGCAGTTATTCATGCATTAATGGCAAAGCTCTTTATACTTGGAGGTGTTTCTGGGAGATTGTAGTACATCATTTCACAGAGGAACTGTGGAGTTTAATAAAGTTTAATAAAGAACTCCGTCTCGTCTTCTGTCCAAATATACTGTGCCATCTTCAGAAGCCGTCATGTGCCTTTTCTGTATGTTTCTATTGCAGTTTTGCAAAATATTCCTTATCGAATTGCCTGAAAAACCATCATGAGGCCATAAAACTTTTTTGAGGTATATAAAATTGACGTGTTTCCATTTGGCATATTTTTCCCAATTTCAATTTGTGCAATTTGAAGGGTAATGGAAACACAGCTACAGACAGGCAGTCAAAGCAATGTAATGCCTTGGGCAATTGTTTTTTTTTTTTTATCAAAGATGAATTTAAGGGGTCTTTTCAATTTAAGTTTCAATTTAAGTACTCCACTTTCAAAACATTTAGTAATTTAGTATCCTGTGAAGATCTGTTTTGTGACTTGACAGGGGGCTGTAAATTCCACATGAATCAAGCTGAGCTGTTTGAGAAAACTTTATCAGCAAGAGGTAAAGCAAACTAGAGTCCCCCTCGGCCACTAGTTCTTTGATTATTCTCCCCTTTCTTCGCAATCTTTGTTGAGCGAGTTAAAGAGGGGCTTTTTTGTTTGAAACAAAAACAAATTGTGCAACCTGACAAACTATACTAAAACATATAAAAAAACCTTCTATTTTAACACCAAATAACTTTGACATAAAATTAGGTTAAACCAAAGGCAAAACTAAAATGAGGACACAAAATAACAGAAAGGAATCTGAATGGAGAAGCCTGTGCATGAGGCACAAAAAGACAGTTGTCTCCTGTCCACAAAACACATGCGAGTTGGCTGTCAGTGGAGACTCAGAACAACTAGGTCTGACAGACTGAACTGAATATCAGATTCTGCTCCTGATGCAAGTACTGCCTGCATTCATTGCTGTCTTCTTATTAAGCTGCATCTAAGCTAAGTGTGCTTGTGTTCCTTGTGTCAGCCCTGTATTTATGTGCAGAAACGTTTACATTGGTTTCAAAATATCTCTGTGAATAGTTTTTTATTAATCTGTAAATTAAAGATTACGCCAGTCATAATTGCTGTTTTATTTGTTTGCTGTTTTGCTGTCTGTAGCAACTAGACGTGTGGTTAACTGAGCAGATGAGCTTTGGACCTCCAAAATCAAGATCGCCAACCTCAAGCAGCGACTGCTCTAATTACATTTACAAAACCACATGGGCGGATTAGATTATAGTATGCTTTCCACGGGCCCACAGAAAGCTTTAAAAAGCTAATAGAGAATTTCCTGGCCCACATATCCAGCTGTGATTTTAGTCAAACTAAGAGATGTCCATTCCGCTATTAACCACATCTGAGGTCCTGATGGCCCCACAGAGGTTTATTACATGTGAACGGAGTAAATGTTGAAAGCATCTGTAATTATAACATGGCTGGTTGATTTTAAATGAAAAATGAAGCTGGACATGTTTGCAAT
>JAZGTK010005754.1:0-21872 GCA_036877625.1 Ambastaia sidthimunki
GCAAACCGCCTACTTTCGGCGGCGTGCACCCTACTGTGGTGGGTTCCTCTCAGGCTCTAGTTATGGAACAAGAAGTAAAGACTCTCTTAATGAAGGGGGCCATCGAAATCCTCCTCAACTCAGGGAGTCAGGGCATTACACCCACTACTTCATCGTTCCCAAGAAAGATGGGGGGATGCGTCCTATTTTAGATCTGCGTCGTCTGAACCGCTCAGTCAGGAAACTGAAGTTCAGGATGCTTTCTGTAGCGCAGGTCGTGAGTCAAATCCGGTCAGGACTGGTTTGTCACGATAGGGTTACCATATCCCCATTTTTCCCTCTCACAGGAAGTACCTGAGGTTTGCTTTCAGGGGCATAGCATACCAGTATCGGGTGCTTCCCTTCGGCCTAGCACTCTCACCCCGTACCTTTACAAAGGTTGTGGATGCAGCTCTGGCTCCTCTGAGATACCAGGGCATCCGTATTCTGAATTATATTGACGATTGGTTGATACTAGCTTACTCAGAGCAGGTCGCAGTTTGGCATCGAGATGTCGTTCTGGATCATTTAAAACTTTTGGGGTTCAGATTGAACACAGGGAAAAGTGTGCACAGAGGACCACTTATCTCTGTGTAATATGGAATTCGATAATAATGCAGGCACAACTGTCCCCTGCTCGAGTAGATTCGATCCTAAACTCGGTCAGGAGAGTCAAGGAGGGCCAGTCACTCACTGTAAAGCAGTTCCAGCGACTACTGGGTCTTATGGCAGCCGCTTCCAATGTGATTCCATTCGGTCTGCTGCACATGAGGCCCCTACAGTGGTGGCTCAAATCCAAGGGGTTTTCCCTGAGTGGAAACCTCTTCCGCCAGATCAAGGTCTCGAGGCACTGCCTAAGAGCCTTGGATATGTGGAAGAAGCCTTGGTTCCTTACACAGAGCCCGGTATTGGGGGCTCACTGTCGCCGCGTCACACTTGCGACCGATGCGTCCCTTACCGGTTGGGGGGGGCGGTCATGAGTGGCCGTCCGGCCCAGGGTCTTTGGAGAGGTCACCAACCACTTTGGCATATCAATAGTCTCGAGATGATGGCAGTTTTCTATGCTCTCAGACATTTTCTCTCAGACCTGAGAGGCCACCATGTGCTTGTTCGCACCGACAGCACCACAATGGTTGCTTATCTGAACCATCAAAGAGGTCTGCGTTCATGCCCCCTTTACAAATTGGCACACCAGATCCTTGTTTGGTCCCAGGGGAAACTCCTCTCTCTGAGAGCAGTGTATGTCCCTGGATATCTCAATGTAGGAGCAGACATCCTGTCGAGGCAGGGGCCGAGGCCCTGGGAGTGGATGCTTCACCCTGATGTGGTAAAGCAGATCTGGAGAGTTTTTTGGCCAGCCCAAGTGGACCTCTTTGCCTCTCTCGAGACTGCGCAATGTCCCCTCTGGTTCTCTCTAGTTTTTCCAGCTCCTCTGGGACTAAATGCCATGACGCACACGTGGCCGAGGCTACCTCTGTACGCTTTTCCCCCAATTTCTCTGCTCCCGGGAGTTCTGGAAAAGATACGCCAGGACGAGGCTTCCGTACTCCTAGTGGCCCCGCGTTGGCCAACCCGGATATGGTTCTCAGACCTGGTAGATCTGCTAGATGGTTCTCTGTGGGAGATTCCCATCAGGAGAGACCTTCTATTTCAGGTGGCAGGTGCCATCTTACACCCCCGCCCCAAACTTTGGAAGCTGTGGGTATGGCCCCTGAGGGGGCGCAGCTCCTGACTTTGGGTCTCTCAACCGAGGTTGTTGAGACCATGTTACAATCCAGAGCTCCCTCTACGAGGAAACTTTATGCCTTGAAATGGAATCTTTTTATTTCCTGGTGCAGAGAGCGCAGCCTGGATCCAGTTAACTGCACCGTTAATGCAGTCCTGGATTTCTTACAGGTTCGCCTCTCTGCAGGGTTGGCCTACTCCACTATTAAGGTGTACGTGGCAGCGATTTCTGCTTTCCACGCCTTTGTGGACGGCCACCCCTTGGGCAGACACCCGTGGGTGTCTCGTTTCCTCAGAGGTGCACTGAGGTTGAGGCCCCAGGTACGATCACGGGCCCCCTCCTATTTGGACTTTGCCCCTGGTTTGGTCAAAGCCTTTCTTTACCCTAGGCAGGGTTATGTCTCTGTTATGTCGTATTGCAGGCCTTCTGTCCTCCTCTCTTTCGGGAGAACAGCCAGGAGAAGCTAAACTGTATGTGTCCAGTGCGAGCATGTCCACAGAGCTGCCCTGTGGCAAAGATCTGACCAGCTCTTTGTCTGTTTTGGTCACCCCAAGCGTGGTCTCCCCGCAACCAAGCAGACGCTCAGTCGCTGAATTACTGATGCTATTTGCATTGCTTATGAGTCCTCTGGCCTCCCCCCACCCAGGGGGACCAGGGCTCACTCTACTCGGAGTATGGTGGCCTCTAAGGCCTTTTATGCAGGTGTCCCTATTCAGGACATCTGCGACGCTGCAGGATGGTCCACTCCACTAACTTTTGTCAGGCCTCGATGTCCAAGCCACTTCTCTTGCCCTAGTTCTGTCCACATCTACACAGAGGGCAGGGAACCTCCAGTATGGCTAGTGGGCATCTCGTTCCAATAGCGTTTTCCAACGCAGCTCGAGTTCCTGAAAGGGAACGTCTCAGGTTACGTATGTAACCCTTGTTCCCTGAAGGGGAATGAGACGCTGCGTCTGCTCCCATACTTCCGGTAGCCTTTGCTCGCGTTCGCTTCATTCACTTGAAGCTGGGGGTGTGCACTAAAGCACATGCTTTTATAGCTTCCTGGTCATGATGTCACCCCGCCTGTGACATAGCGCCCTGTAATTGATTGTGCGACAGGTGTTTCAGAGCGCATATAAGCTGATGGCATTCCCATAGCGTTTTCCGATGCAGCGTCTCGTTCCCTTTAGGGAACAAGGGTTACATACGTAACCTGAGACGTTTTTTCAGAACTAATGTGTTGCCAATGTGTTGGTTTTTAGAATTGTGATTTAAATGCATGATGATCTCCAAGCCTTTGTATTAGGCCTATGTGTGAGTTGTAGCATCTCTGTTATGTCAATCTCAGTTATCGGTTTGTCTTAATCTTTTAATATTGCATTAAGAGTGTAGCAAGTATTTTGCTACATTATTTGCAAAAACTACATTTTATGAACTTGGACCCCTGCACCCCTAACATCCTTTTCATGTCTATGAATACAGAACAGCTGATGCAACAGTGGAGAACAGAGAGCGACCCTGAGTGATTCTGTCCAGAGCATTTTGGTGCTTTTGACAATTCTGTGTCATTGTACACAGCATAATCAAATGTATGAATGTTGTCAGAATGTAAGTAGTTCTGAACACCCCATTCTTTCAAATGATTGGGACCAGTATCAGAAATAAGCAACATGTCATACTTAAAGGAAAAAATTAGAACTTTCCTTGGAAATGATAAGTTAAACCATGCAGTGTCCGTAAAATGAATTAATCTAAATGACAACAAATATATACGGTTAATTCTAATTTGCCTTAATTTGGACTTGTAAGAAATGACAAATTCATCATTGTATGGTTTTGAGTTTCTGCAGTATAACACAATTTGTTTTGATAGAGATTATATGGCATATAAAATAGAGATTCTAAACATGGCACAAGCAACTGAACTGGTATCTGTCGACAACCTTGTAGATTTCACTCCATATTACAGCTTTACTGACAAGGATATTGTATATGTCCCAATGAAATATTACCTCGGGGATGTGATTGGTGTAACACCCCTGTTTGGACTGTCTGTTTGGTTTCTCCCATGTCATGCCCATATTTGGATTTCCTGTCTGTTTAGTGTAATGAGTCTCACCTGTCTGTAATTAGTCTTTGTAATTAGTGTGTCTTTATAAGTTGTTTCCTGTTTAGTGGTCATTGTCTGGTATTATCGCTATGTTGTGTGTTCTTATGGGCTTGCTATGTCCTGTCTGTTCGCTTTTGTCTTTGAGATCGCCCCCTGACAGAATACCAGACTGAAACGTAAGCAGTGCTTAAATCCTGCTTTTATTTTTGTTGATTTTGTTTTCGAACTGTGTCAGTTTTGTGTACATCGTTATGTATAGCCCGTCCATCCTCATGCTAGAGCATGGGGGGGGGCTCCGCTAACGGAGAACTCGAGCCCCAGGCAACTGACGAGCCATCGCAGGATAGTGCGACAGAGCTGAGGATCGCCTCTGAGCCTGAGCCGGTGTCAGACCAGGTGCATGAGCTGGCAGTAGAGCTCGCCCTGGATGACTGGAAGGCTCTGCCAACTGCACAAGTGCTGAGGGTGAGCCTACACTGGGGCTTAGATGTTGGATGGTATCTTGATGTTGGATGAAGATTTCCCAACTACCCTCCCCCTTTTGCTTGAATCTGTCTGCCATGCTGAATCAGCCACACCACCGCTGTCAGCTGACATTCCCTCTGCTCACCCTCAGACCACCATCTGTGTGGTGCCTGAGCTGCAGGTCTGCCAGCTACAAACGGCACCATGGCTGGAGGATCCCTTATCGTCATCTCCTGTCTCTGAATTCTGGACTCCGCCTTGGCCCTTTGACTCTGCAGCTCCGCCAAGCCACCAAGCTCCCTCGTCTACACCCTGGCCCGTCAGTCCACTAGCTCCACTGGGCTTACTCGTCCCTCCAGTTCTGCCTTGGTCTGTCGTCGACCATCCATCGCCTCAGGATTATATTCCTCTGGCTATGCCTTGTCCCTCTATCCCACCGGCTCTGTCAGGCTCCTCCATCCCTCCGGCTCCACCTCAGTCCTCTGTCGCACCGGCTCCACCACGTCCTTCCAGATCCCTGCCTTTGCCTTGGTCGCCGGTGACATCTGCTCCGCCTTGGCCCTCTGGGTCCTCGTGGTCACCTGGGATTATTGACTCTCTGTCTCTGCTTTGGGCTCCACGTCCACCTGCTCCACCTCCATCGGCCAGCCCCCAGGAGCTGTCAACCCTTCCTCCATGGCTCCTCCCTTCTTCGGCTCCACCGTGGACCACAATCATGGCTGTGGCCTGGGTCTCGCCTAGCTCCTCCTGTCCTGGATCCCTCCTGTGTCTCCCTTGGCTCCTCCCCCCGTCACTCCTCTGGACTCTGTTTGTCCCCCTCCCAGGAGTCCGACCTCCACCGAAGCCTCCCCCAAGGACTGTCTGTTTCATTCTGTTTTGCTACGGCGTGAGGTCACGCCTTCTGTAACGGGGGAGTACTGTAACACCCCTGTTTGGACTGTCTGTTTGGTTTCTCTCATGTCATGCCCATATTTGGATTTCCTGTCTGTTTAGGGTAATGAGTCTCACCTGTCTGTAATTAGTCGTTGTAATTAGTGTGTCTTTATAAGCTGTTTCCTGTTCAGTTTGTCCTTGTTAAAAAGTTAATGGCTGTCATTTCTTAAGATTCCTAACCCTCTGGGGTCGCGCCGGCGCGACCAGCTCACTTTTTTTAAGATCAGTGCAAAAGACACTAAAAATGTCGATTTTGGTCACACAGATAAGTGATACATATCATTCGAAACTGTTAAGTGTCTACTTTTGTTTTACACTCACGATAAAAACAAAATATTGTGCTTTTTACAAAATTAAAAAAACTAACAGGATCCGCGTTCTGTCTTTTCTCTCTCCGTGGATACATTCTGAAGCGCATTTGAAAATGAACTGTAACTTTGCGAATATTTGTCACACACGAGACATATCTGCAGAAAGCTTGGAATGTCTTTTTAAAAACTGTGTAAATCTTATCGAAAACAAATATTCTCAGTTTATGTAATCCGTATGAAACCAAGGAGAAGTTAAATCTTTTAGGTTTCACTTCATTACCTGTAATTAGCGGAGACCGCCGCAACCCCGACGCGATTCACATGGTAGTAAGTTTCGGTTTCGCATACGCCCCCGTTCGTGTATATGCTCAAGTTAGAGATTATTGCAAAAATGTTTTTTAAATAAATGTGTACGTTACGTATTTCGCTCAGTTTTGGTTTTTAATACATTATGATACATTACATTATTTTTGAAGTATTATGTACAATACCATGTAAGCGAGTAGGTTACGCATAGGTGGGTGCATGGGCTTATTCAAACCATCCAGCTTCTGTAATACTGTCGCCTCTCTTCCTATGTATAATGGACACAATTGCTTTTCTTGTATCTGGTAAATTATGTAGAATTATATAGGTTATATATTTCATATGTCTTCACATATGTAGCATTGTGATCCTGCAAGGCACAACACTTTCATATAGAGGGATTAAAATAAAACCGATGAAAATCTGAGCATCCTCACATTCTTTCTTTAGCCTGCCTCACAGCACTCACATGGGGGAAAATTAGCCATGATGGGGGAACATTAGCCATTGGGGGAGTGTCTTTTGTCTCCCCTGGTGTGAATTAAATAAATATTCATGGTAATTAACACTCCTATGCATAAAGCAATGTTGGCACAAAAACTGACTTCCAAAATTTAAAACATCATATTGTTGCTTGTGAATGAGCAGTCAGAAAGTTTCTCACATCATTTTAAAGTAAATATTCTAGCCTACAAGACCGATTATTCAAAAACTTGTTCAGGACTATTCAGTATGTGTTTTATGGCCTTATTTTAGCTGCATGTTATTGTAGCAAAGTTTGTGATTAATACATAAAAATACATGTTGGCCAATAGTATGTTATAAGTAGCTATAAGTAGCTATCCCAGTTGATTGGCTAATTTGCAAAATATTGCCATATCTTGTTGCTAGTTAAATCCTAGTAGTATTGACCACAGATCAAGTCTTAATTGTTGGTGATTTTAACATCCATGTGGATAATGAAAAATATGTATTGGGGTTGGCTTTCAAAGACATTTTAAGCTTTATTGGGATTTCACAACATGTGTCAGGACCCACTCACTCATAATCATACTTTAATTTTAATACTGTCCTATAGTGTAAATGACAGTGTTAATGACATTAATATCCTGCAGCAGAGCAAAGACATTTCAGATCATTATCTTGTGTCCTGTCTTTTACATTTACCCATGATTGCAAAATCAGCTCCTTGCTACAAATACAGTAGAACAATAACTTCTGCCACTAAAGGTTGTTTTATCAACAATCTGCCTGAACTGTCTTAATTTGTTATCACAACAGATAACTTTGAAAACCTTGATAGTGCAACAGAACATTAACTCCCTCTTTTCCAACACCTTAGACAAAGTTGCTCCCCTACGCTTAAAGAAGATAAAGGACAGCAGTCCAATGCCATGGTATAACGAGCATATCCGTAACCTATAAATAGACACCTGGAGCGAAATTGGGAACAAACTAAACTATAGACCCTATGCATCATATTATTAATTCATCATTGGTGTTGGGATATGTCCCAAAGCCTTACAAGCTGGCTGTTATTAGACCTCTTATTATAAAACCACAGCTTGACCCCAGGGAACTAATAAATTACAGAACCATCTCAAATTGACCTTTCATTTAAAAAATACTTGATAAAGTGGTGTCTTCACAGATATGTTTTTTCCTTGAACAAAACTGTATCTGAGAATTTCCAGTCAGGATTCAGACCATATCATAGTACAGAGACTGCTCTCGTCAGAGTGAAAAATGACTTACTCTTGTCGGCTTATCGTAGTTGCATCTTTTTTCTGGTTCTACTAGCGCAGCCTTTCACACTATACCACATAATTCTGTTAAATAGGCTTGAAAATTATGTTGGCATGAATGGAACAGCACTGGCATTGTTTAAATTATATTTATCTGACTGATTTCAGTTAGTTGCTGTGAGTGAAAAGGTGTCATATCAATCACAAGTTCAGTATGGACTGCCACAGGGCTCAGTGCTTGGGTCTTACATGTATAGTCGATATAAAAACTTGACTATCAACTTTCTACTAAATTTAAACAACAGAAGTTTTAATTATTGGACCCAAATCTTCCACACGGAACAACCTAGAATACTGTTTTAGCCTTGATGGATGCTCTATACTTGTAACAGGTTGTGCTCAAAACAAACAGGCATAAAACCAGGGTATCCAAAACATAAATGATTTAATCCAACATTTTCACAAGATCCATGCAAAACCAGGCAGCCATGGGACCACAACATCACAATACAATCACCGACCACCAGGAAGCAACAGAAAACAGCTTATAAAGACAAACTAATTAACCTAAACTACACACAGGTGAGACCAATCAAACTAAACAAGGACAGGAACTCCATATAAGGACAAACATGGGACAAACCAACAAGACAGTCCAAACAGGGGTGTTACAATACTACAGCGAAGAATCTGGGTGTCCTTTTCAATAGCGATTTATCTTTTGAAAACCACATTTACAATATTTGTAAAACTGCATTTTTTCACCATAAAAACATACCAAAACTAAAACACATGCTCTCTGTGTCAAGCACAGAAAAAAATAATTTGTGCATTCATGACATTCAGGCTTGATTATTGCAATGCCTTATTAGGTGGCAGTCCTGCAGGTTTAATTCAAAAACTCTAGCTAGTCCAAAATGCAGTAAATCCTTACAAAATGAACAAGGTTGACCACATTAGACTGGTTATTTCAAAACTGCACTGGCTGCATATTAAATATCATATAAACTTTAAAATTTTGTTGATCACCTACAAGGCCCTGAATGGTTTAGCTCTGCAGTACCCAAGCAAGCTCCTCTCTTATTACAGTCCTTCAGGTTCACTGCGATCAGAAAATTCTGGCCATTTGATAATACACAGAATTTAAAAATCAAGCAAAATATTATTATTATTATTAATATGTTTAAATCAAACAACAGAATGTTGGCTTTCTTAAGCTCTATACAGATTGTGAGGTACTTCACAGCCTTTGCACATGCACAGCAGCTAATCAGTGACGTCACTCCAAAACAAATCAAGAGTAATCGAGCAAAGCGCTTTAATCGATAAACCAATTCTAAGCAAGACCAACCCACCTAATTATATTACAAGACTAAGAAATGTAACAATAAATACAAAATAAATAAGGTAATAAATGTGTGTGTTACTAAATAAATATTAAAACAAATGAACGCATAAATAAATAAATAAATATAAAAATAAAAGGAAAGCATAAATAAAACAAAAAAAAAGGAAAATGCAAGTTAAAATAATAAAATAAAGAAGTAAAATGCAGCAAATTATACATTAATACATATAAAAAGTTAATTCCAAAATAAATGTGGATGGATTAAATTTAACTAAAAATGAATTATATTTGTTTTATAAAGTCATTTATTCCTTTATTTTCCTAGTGTTACATTTATTTATGTATCTATTTATTTTTTATCCATTAATATATTTTTTATTTTAATTTTTGTAGGCTTGGTCCTCCATAGTTCTGTACCCTGTGCCCTTCAGGGGCCCAAAACTGCTGTTGGGAACTAGGCCTGTATTTTGCTATTTTTGTCCGCTTTGTTAGTAGATGGCGCTGTGAATCTGCAGGTTCATGTTACAGTGCAGCTGCGCTGTCTTCTCGGAGCACATGAACTTTCATATGACAGTTTTCATATTTCTTCATCGTCTGGAGATGGGAATCTTACATATACGCGAGCAGGTACGCGTCTAAAATGCTTTCTGCCTCAATATTTCAGTATGGTGAATGTTAGGATATGTTTAGTTCTGTGGTCTGTGCCTGTAGTTTTTAACATGCTCATGTTTGTGCATACAAACAGAACTAGGGAGAAACTTGTTGTGTAAATCATGTTTTCTTTTAATTATTTTTTAGACATCATACTATATATACAATGACTTCATTTATGTATGCTAGGCCTGTAACATGCACTGAAATCTATATTAATCTGTGTTTGATGTAATTGGAAAATTACTGATGTAACGATGTAATTAGAAAAATCACTTCTGTGTTGTCATTAAATTTATACAATAAAAAAAGTGTTAATTCTACATGGTAAAAGATCTTTTAAAATTTACTAAAAATGTCTTCAGAACGTTTTGACTATGAATTCAAGACTTTAAAGAGGTAAAAACATTGCCATAAATTGTTGTTTAAAGAGACATTTAATGTTTTATCATGTTATATTCAGGGTTGCCAACTTTGGTCATTTGGCTGGAGGGAGATTTCTCCCCAAACATGCGCATGCAGCGGGCTGCTAGAAATTTTGGGCCGCCACCGCAAACCTCTTACCGTCTAAACCTATACCGACTACCATAATTTCCTAATAATTAGCCAAGGTCACAGTCTATGAGGTTAATACATGGGTGAGGGCTCTACATGGGAATGCATCTTTTCATCATTCTACTTAATCATGAAATCATGATCTTATTCTAATTCCATAGGTAATATTAGTAAACTGAGGTTAATATACGGGTGAGGTTAATAGATGGTTTTGTTTTTTTAGTTTGCATAAAACACTGACCTGAGGTTGATACATGATGCAGCTTATATTTAGGTAATTACTGTATATTGGGCCCCTAGAATGGTCCAGTATCCTCTTGTCTATCTCATAACAATTTTGCTTGAAAAAAAATATTGTGGGAAAGTTTAGCTTTTCTAAGTATCTGTATTTTACTTGAGTATTTCCATTTTGGGAGACTTTTTACTTTCACCCCACTACATTAAAAGGCCAAATATCTTACTTCTTACTCAACTACATTTTGTGACAGCTAAAGTACAGCTTAAAAGTACAAACAAACTTTTTGAATAGCAAGACTGAGTTTCAGAAAGACTGAGTTTCAGAAATTATCGATTACAAACTAATTTGCTTTCACCTCTATCAAACCGACTATTAGGCGTTTATGAACAGCCTTGCCAATGTCATTGCATTAGCTGGTGTTTATCTCGTTGCACAACTTTGCACAATTTAGACGATACAACAGCTTTGTGGTGTCATTGGCCAAAACATTTTCATATTAAACAGCATTTAGGGTTAGGGCCAGATGCGTGAGAGTTGGCAACCTTGACTTTACCGTTTCCTTGCTACGCTAAGAGTACATAATGCGACTTTCTATTAGACAATGTTGAACTATGAAATATAGTTGAGCAAGTATCTTGTTTTGATAAATTATATTTTTCTTACCTCGATCACACCTCGCCACTTCCATCTCTGCTTTCTGGCTCTGACCAACACTGAAGTTTATGCCAACAATTAGGCAGCAGCAGACGGACGAATAAACAAATAAACTATTTTCAGCACAAATGTTCAGTGAATAAACAATCAGAGAAAAGTGTAGATAGTGCATTAGAGTTAGACACTGCAGTGGTCTAATTAGAAGTTTAGAGCCTATGTAAGAATAGAGCTTGTTTATAGTCATTCGGAAAGGAGTGCACATGAGTGAAAAAATTTACAACATAAAATGATGTCAGATTTGGCGTGAGATTTCTTTCTTGAGCATGAGAGTGTGAGATTGAGGTGAATGCGTGACTTTCATGCCAGATGCGTTAGAGCTGGCAACCCTGTATACCATAATGTTATAGTCAGCGTGTGTGTTTGTGTGTGTATATAGATGTCCCTCACCTCTTGTCTCATGACAGTTTTGCAGCATTCACTTTGTCCAAAATCTAGCTCTTCCCATCTGACAAGGAGTCCTTTCTCTCTGCCAGTGCTCATCTGCTTCAATCTCCTAGCCCAAGGAGCAATCCCTCTCAACCAGACATCTCCACTGAGCTTTCACCCTCATGTCGGGTGCATTGACCCACCTACTTTACTCCATGCACGCCAAGACACTGAGGACTACCCTTGACTCAGCCGGAGAGACACCCAGCATTTACCTCTGCGGCGGATTTCATTCTGTCTGATCCAGCCATTCCTTAAATAGAATATTTACCATAAAAGCATTAAGAGTAATTCTGTTAAACTCTGACATCCTGTTTTCACACAGATTAAATAAAGCGCAGCTGTATGAGCTATATGTCTCCAGTCAACAAACCTTTCAACTTCTGCCTCGATCTTATCCGCACATCCAAACAAGACCTGCTAAACCCTTCCTGGCTACATTCCTGGCCACATCCCATGCAATGCTGGCCTCAGCCAGCCTGGGGTGGCCACAGTTTCTCTCCCAAATGGACTTCTCAACCAAGTCCCCACCTGCTCAGCCTATGGCTGCAATTACTACTGCTGCTGCCCGCATACATTCACTGTTGGTGTTGCCAGCCACCCCATACACTCAAACTTTAACTTTAAACTTTACTCCTTTTAACTTTAAACTTAAACTTTAGTCCTTTTACTCCAGTATCCTACCCATGGCTCCAAACTCCAGGCACATTACCTAATGTGAAGATGCCTGCACTAGTGACTCAAGCCCTGATGCCACCTCTGACTCATTCCAGTTCCCGCTCTTCTCTTCTACCTGTTTCTCCATACCTCTAGCGTGAGCTTGATTTCACAACAACCACCCCCTTCCTCCTAATAATCATTTTCAAACTCCTCCTTCCTTTTCTCAGACTGCACTTATACATTACCTGATCTGTCTGCATGGCAGATTGAAATGCATCTCCAATAAAGCAGCTTCACTGTATCAGGCTGATATGGCCAGTAGTGGTGCAACAGATCACAAAACTCACGGTTCGGATCACATTACGGTTTTTGAGTCACGGATTGGACCATTTTTCGGATCAGCAAAAAAGGGGAGGAGACAAATGTAATTTGCTTTCCATTTATTACAAGAACAGTACAGCAAGAACTTTTGGTTTTAACAAAAATAAAATCAAGAAATAACCAGCTGAATAAATAAAATAAAATAAAATACTCGTTTGTTAAAGTGCAACATGTGTCTCCCCATTCTCTGGAGAGAGAGTAGACCTTGAGATGTTTTGACATGCCCTGAAATTTGTGTTTATTTCAGCTACTTATAACATACTATTGGCCAACATGTATTTTTTTTGTATTCATCACAAACTTTGCTACAATAATATGTGAGCAAGATGGATGTACATGTTTGCATTATTTAGAAAAAAACATTATGCGTGGTTAGTATGTTTTGGGGGAAAAACATGCAGCTAAAATAAGGTCATAAAACACATACTGAATAGTCCTGACGAATTCTTTTGATTGCAATTGTTTATTATACATAGGAAGAGAGACGAGAGTATTACAGAAGCTGGATGTTTTGTATAAGCCCACCCACCCACCTATGCATATCCTACTCGCTTACAGGATATTATACATAATACCAATACCATCAAAAACCAAAACTGAGCGAAATATGTAACGTACACATTTATTTAAAAAACATTTAACATTTTTGCAATAATCTCTAATTTGCGCATATACGCGAACGGGGGCGTGTGCGAAACCGAAACTTATCAGCCTGTGAATCGCGCGGGGGGTGTGGCGGTCTCCGCTAATTACAGGTAATGAAGTGAGACCTAAAAGATTTAACTTATCCTTGCTTTCATACGCATTACCTAAACTGAGAGTATTTGTTTTCGATAAGATTTACAATTGTGTGACAAGTATTCGCAAAGTTACAGTTCATTTTCAAATGCGCTTCAGAATGTATCCACAGAGAGAGAAGACAGAACGCGCATCCTGTTAGTTTTTTTAATTTTGTAAAAAGCACAATATTTTGTTTCTATCAGTGTAAAACAATAAAAGTAGACACTTCGCAGTTTCGAATGGCATGTATCACTTATCAGTGTGACCAAAATCGACAGAGCATTTTAGTGTCGTTTCCACTGATCTTAAAAAAGTGAACTGATCTTAAAAAAATCAACTGCGATCAGTTGCACCCCTAATGGCCAGATCTGCCAAGAAAGATCAGCAAAGTTCAGTACCTTCTCGCCCAAAGGAGAGATCCACAGCTGTCTTGTTCAGCTGGTACCAGTTCAGTCTTGCAGAACAGACAAAATCTATAACCCCCTCTAAGATTCAACCCTTCTGCCCATGCTGTGACATCAAGGACCACTTCCTTAATGTGTGTCCCAAATTCAAGCTACTGAGCACAGAGCAAACAGTAAAGTGGATATCCAAAAAGTGTATGAAAATGTGGGCGAATGCATACTTCACTGATGCTGCCCCTTTATCAGCTTCACCAGATTCTATCCGGCTGGTTTGCATCTCTGTGGCTTCTGCCCTGTGCAAGCTCTATTCCATCATTGTTGCAGCTTTGCTTTTGGCTGACCATTTTTCCCACAAAGAATTCTAGTTTATTGTGACAGTGAAACAACTGTGCACTGCATTAATTATTTCTGCCTGTGATCAATTTATTCTAACCACTGATCATGTTTCAGACTTCCAAAATTCAAATTGCTGGCTACCTTTCTCATTTTTCATTTTAGAAATTCAGCAGACATGGCTCAGCGAAAGAGTTCCATTCAGCTAGACGGGCTAACCTTGTTTTGTGCCGACAGAAACACAAGCTTGCGACGGTGGCTTGGGTGTTTGCATCGAACACGAAATGGTGCAAGAACTCAGTGCTAGTTTCTAGTTACTGCTCACTGCTGTTGGAGTTTGTGACTGTTAGATGCAGACCTTTTTATTTACCACGGGAATTCACTACCATGCTCATTATCAGTGTTTACATTCCACCCAGCTCTAATGCCGGTAATGCGCTGTGCGAACTGTATGGAGCTATTAGCGAACAGCAAAACTCTAACCCCGACAGACTGTTTATTGTTGCTGGAGATTTCAATCATGCAAATCTCAAGCCAGTGCTCCCTAAATTCTATCAGCATGTGGACTTTGCAACGAGGGGGAAAAACACGCTGGATCTTGTTTACACAAACATCCCCGGTGCGTACAAGGCGGAGCCCCGCCTCCACCTTGGCTACTCAGTCCACATCTCTGTCATGCTAATTCCGGCATACGGACCGCTCGTCAAACGGTCGAAACAGGTTCTAAAGCAAGTGAAAACATGGCTGGCAGGAGCCATCTCTGCTCTTTAGGACTGTTCTGAACACACTGACTGGCACATGTTTAGGGAAGCGGCAACTGACAGTGACTTCACTATCTTGGAGGAATATGCAACATCAGTGACCAGCTATATCAGCAAGTGCATTGATGACATCACCACCTTCAAGACCATCACCACACGCTCCAACCAGAAACCGTGGATGACTGCAGAGGTGCGTGCGCTACTGAGAACCTGAGACTCCGCCTTCAGGGCAGGCGACAAAGCGGCCCTAAGAACAGCGAGGGCCAAACTGTCCCAGGCCATCAGAGAGGCAAAGCGTGCATACGCTCAGAGAATCCATAGCCACTTCACGACTAGCAGAGACACGCAACGTATGTGGCCGGGCATCCAGACTATCACCAATTACAGGTTGACACCACCTGTCTGTGACAGTGATGCCTCCCTTCCAGATGCGCTGAATGACTTCTACACTCGGTTTGAGGCACAAAACATTCCTGGCAGGGTCCTCAGAGGATGTACAAACCAACTGGCAGATGTTTTCATGGACATCTTCAATATCTCTCAGAGCAGCACCATAGTTCCAACGTGCTTCAAGGCTACCACCATCGTCCCTGTGCCAAAGAAGTCTCCAGTGTCCTGCCTCAATGATTACCATCACGTTGCACTTACACCTATCATCATGAAGTGCTTCGAGAGGCTCGTCTTGAGGCATATAAAGACCCTGCTGCCCCCCTCACTAGACCCCCTGCAATTCGCTTACCGCCCCAATCGCTCAACAGATGACACCATCAATACCACCCTCCATCTGGCCCTCACTCACCTGGACAATAAAAACACATACGTTCGACCGTGGTGGGTCTCATCAGCAAGAACGACGAGTCAGCATACAGAGAGGAGGTGAAACAGCAAACGGACTGGTGTAGAGCCAACAACCTGTCTCTGAACGTCAGACAAAACTAAAGAGATGGTCATTGACTTCAGAAGAGCACAGACAGACCACTCTGTGTTAAACATCGGCGGCTCCCCTGTGGAGATCGTAAAGAGCACACCAAGTGTCTTGGCGTTAACCTTACGGAGAACCTCACCTGGTTGCTCAACACCAGTGCCACAACAAAAAAAGCTCAGCAGTGCCTGTACTTTCTGAGAAGGCTGAGGAAAGCACATCTCCCAACACCCATCCTCACCATGTTGAACATAGGGACAATCGAGAGTATCCTGAGCAGCTGCATCACTGCCTGGTTTGGGAATTGCACCGTCTCGGACTGCAAGCCCTTGCAGCGGACAGTGAGAACAGCTGAAAAGATGATCGGGGTCTCTCTCCCCCTATCACAGACATTTACACCTCACGTTGCATCTGCAAAGCCACCAGGATTGTGGATGATCCCACACACCCCTCACACACACTTTTCTCCCGTCCTGCCATCTGGTAAACGGTACCGAAGCATTCGGTCCCTGCAGCGGAATCGAACCCACAACCTACTGATTACAAACCAGACTCCTTAACCAGTAGACCACAACTGCCCCACAGACCACAACCATTCAAAAAACTACTAAAAACCCACTTCTTTTGGAAAACACCTAACACCAGTCTAACCCTCATCAAACATTAGACTAACACCAGTCTAACCCTCATCAAAAAAAAAAACTTTTCCTCCCCTCTCTCAACAGGTATCCACTCGAGCACTGAAGTATGGTATGCTAGGATATTGTATCTATGTACGCCTATGCGTATTATCATCTTATGATTGATCGCATCTTTGTTTTCCTCATGTTGTAAGTTGCTTTGGACAAAAGTCAAACATTTACATTTAGTTGCCTAAATGTTCCATTTTAGATCTGCGTCTTCTGAACCGCTCAGTCAAGAAACTGAAGTTTAAGATGCCCACTGTAAAGCAGGTCGTGGCTTAAATCAGGTCCGAGGACTGGTTTTTCACGATAGATCTGAAAGATGCATACTTTCATATCCCCATCATTCCTCAACACAGGAAGTACCTGAGGTTTGCTTTCAGGGGTGAAGCTTACCATTTATATTGTGTCGTCGGCATAGCAGTGGTATGAGAATCCGTGTTTCTTGATGACAGACCCTAGTGATGACATGTAGTGATGACTGACTCGAGCCTGCCTAAAAGCTGTGGGAAAAGTTCCAGTGTGAAGGGAGGTATTGATGATGTGAGTGAGCATCGGTGTTACAGAAGAGGAAATGGTCTGAAGGTGAGTGGGGATAGGGTCGAGCGGACAGGTAGTAGGGTGGCAAGAGAGGATGAGTTGGAGACCTCCGTCTCCGAGAGTGGAGAGAAGGAAGATAGAGAGTAAGTTGTGTGTGAGGTGTGGTCGTCAGATTGAGGTGCGGAGAATTGGCTGCTGATGGTTGATGTTTTTGTATAAAGAATTTAGCAAAGTCATCGGCTATAAGGGCAGATGACGGAGATGGTGGAGGAGGACAGAGTAGTAAGGAGAAAGTTTTAGAAAAGAGAGCGAGAGTTGGTACAGTTGTTAATTTTGTTATAGTAGTAGGTTGATTTCGCAGTGGAGACGTTTCCTGAGAAGGAAGCGAGGAGTGAGCGGTACATGTTAAGATCAGAAGGGTTATTTGATTTGCGATAAATAACAATAAATAACTACAACATGGATTTTAGCAGAGTGGGTAACAGTAATTGCGTGAGATTTGAATGAGCTGTGGTTACCAAGAGATGGTAAAAGGTTGAATTTCCAATCTTTGGAGGTGAGTAGACCGGTGCCTCCACCTCGTCCAACTGGGCGAGGAGTGTGGGAAACAATGAAATTCGTGGAGGGGTGCAGGAGTCCGATAGGAAGAGAGAGTGAGGAGGAAGAGGATAGGGGGACAGTGAGGAGATTGTTGGGGTTGCGAGGCCTCCAACGCACAGAACAAGATTTACAAGTGCAAGTAGTAACAGTAGGAATTTGAAAGCACATAATGAAAAAATTATAATGAGAGTAGTATATAAATAAATAAGTAGAAAAATTGAAAATAAATAGGCAATACTCAAGTGCTGTGTCGGTGTCTGTGCTCGGCGGAGTCACGCAGGTTGAGTCGCTGGTCTTTACACTCATCAGTCTTCACACGATGAGGGCTGCCGCGACCGCTGCCGTGGTGTACCAAGCATTCTTATTTTTCCCTACTACCTTGTTATTTAATTCAGCAGGCCACGCCTTCGAACATAGTATTGCCCACCGAGGAAAACCCCCCGGGATGTCAACGAGAACAAATGAGCACAAACCAACCTTGCCACGTGACAGATAAACTAAGCAAAACAATGACTCGTATCAACTAGCACTACACTGAGAGTAATAAAAATATGAACACAAACTTACTTTCACACTGCTGTCCTCTCCTGTTGCTTAACTGTTTTTGTTTCTAACTTCTCTCACACGCTGTATTTACCTGGCTTTGGCCACGCCTTCGAACGTAGTATCACCCACCGAGGAAAACCCCCCGCGATGTCAACGAGAACAAACGAGAACAAACGAGCACAAACGGGAAGAAACGCAACCTTGCCACGCAACAGATAAACTAAGCAAAACAATGACTCGTATCAACTAGCACTACACTGAGACTAATGGAAATATAAACACAAACTTACTTTCACGCTGCTGTCCTCTCCTGTTGCTTAACTGTTTCTGTTTATAACTTCTCACACACGCGGTATTTACCTGGCTTTGGCCACGCCTTCGAATGTAGTATCGCCCACCGTGGAAAACCCCCCGCAATGTCAACGAGAACAAACGAGCACAAACGGGAACAAACGCAACCTTGCCACGCGACAGATAAACTAAGCAAAACAATGACTCGTGTCAACTAGCACTACACTGAGACTAGTGGAAAATAAACACAAACTTACTTTCACGCTGCTGTCCTCTCCTGTTGCTTAACTGTTTCTAACTACTAACTTATCAATATCAAGTGCTTCCCTTCGGCCTATCACTCTCACCTTGCACTTTCACAAAAGTTGCAGCACTGGCTCCTCTGTGATACCAGGGCATCCGGATACTCAACTATATTGACGAATGGTTGATACTACCTCGTTCAGGGCAGGTTGCAGTTCGACATCGAGATGTCGTTCTAAACCATTTGAAAGATTTGGGGTTCAGACTGAACACAGAGAAAAGTGTGCTTTCTCCAGCACAGAGAATCACTTATCTGGGTGTTGTATGGGATTCGATAATGATGCGGGCACAAATGTCCCCCGCTCGAGTAGATTCGACCATAAGAGCAGTCGCGAGAGTCAAAGAAGGCCAGTTACTCATTGTGAAACAGTTTCAACAACTGTTAAGCCTCATGGCAGCTGCGTCCAATGTTATCCCATTTGGCCTGCTGCACATGAGGCCTCTACAATGGTGGCTCAAAACTAAGAGGTTCTCTAGAGATGCTGGCAGTGTACCATGCTCTCATGAGTTTTTTGTATTTAACTGTGTAATAATAACTGTGTTTTAAATATCAGATGGCCTCATTCACTTGTGCCATAGCAGTAGCTTTCCATGCATCAGCTGTCTTGATTCAGAACCATCTAGAGTCTTTCTTTTTAACTGTTTCCTTTTTCTTTTCAACTATTTTCAACTGACTTCTTTTCAACTATTTATCCATTTTTATTAACTGTAGAAATCTTAAAACGATGCATCATTTATATAGGATGCAACACACAAACCACCAAAGGTTTTGTGAATATTGTTTGCATGAGTCAGACTACCCATCCCTTTACTTTGGAAAATATTACCCTAACCCTAACATTATAAGAATAAGCCAAAATGTATCCTCCAATAAGTTATGTAAATATGTTTTGTGAAAGTGTTGGAGTTTGTAAATATCTTTGTATCTTAGATGGAAAAAAAGATTTTTAACAATTGAACCAGGTCATCTTGTTCAAAAGTTTTCATATAGCTCTAAATTAATTGTGTTGCCCTCTTAGGAATCAGTGAAGAGTTGTATCTTTTGTAGTCTTTTTTGTATGTCTCTCAGTTGCCCTCATTGTAAAAAGATGAATCTCAGCATAAGTTTGCTGAACATGTTACAGTAACTTACTGGCAGCTGGATTAATATTACTGAAATTAATGTTGTTTCTTTTACCCAAAGATCACAATTCTCTTATAATTTACTTACCCCTATTCCATCCTAGGTGTATAGGACTTTTTTCTTTATTCCTTGCCTCCAGTTAGAACACTAAACCCCTTGAACACATTGTTTTTTAATTGTCTATATTTGAATGCCTCTCTAGCTTGATATCACTGACCCTGTTATGTGTGTCTTTTCCTATTTTAGTCACTTTTGGTCCAGGCAATATTCAGCCAGAATGCAAAAATGGTGAAATTTTTATTACAACAAAGAGAAGAAGTCAATGAATTGGTGTGTTTTTAAGAATTTTTATTTCCTTACACATGGAGTATTTAGACATTTCACTTCACTGAAATAATTATTGAAGTTGAAAACTTTGCTTTGGTGCAGCAATCATTTGTTGTTTTAGGACGAGGAGCATCGCAGTGCCATGCATGCTGCAGCTTGTGTAGGTGATGTTCAAATCATAGACCTTCTCATCACTTCAGGTGAGATTTAAATATGCCATTTACATCTGCATAATCTTATATCTGCATACCATTTATATAAGCATTTGGATTAAGTTATACACGTCATCATGGTTATTCATTTAAGATGCCTGCATGTGTCTGTCAAGTGTGTTTCTGAATCCTGAGAAAAAAACATATATACATTTAGACATATGGTTAATTCTTAATTTAAGTTATTGAATTGTAAATAATATTTCATTGTAAATAAATATTTTAGATTTTGCAAGTACATATTCATATTGCACACATTTTGCTGTGGGTTGACATATTTTATTTAGTCATTGCAGCTGTAGAATACGATTTTTAATTTGACGCTATGTGGAACGCCTTCAGTGTGACCAGTGTTTGAATCTCATATCTAATCACGCAAATGTAATTGGCCCACGACAGTGCCTTATGCCCATCAGGTCCTCGTGGGTATATTAGGTATAGCTGTATTAGCTAAGTGGTGCATGGCTACTCCGCCTACTCTCACGGTTCAGTGAGGGCTTATCGGCTTATTGTGACAATCACATGAGCATTAAGGGGTGTTTTGCCACCCCAGATACCAGGGTTCTGTCTGTGTGTGGCCCACTTATAAGCTCTATGTAGAATATAGGAGAATGGAGGAGTGATAGCTTGTCATTGGCAAGCTCCCCCTGGCTGGCAGTTCTATGGGTTGAGCCTTGAGAGACCTGGGTTTGAGCCCCTCCTTGGACTACTCTAGTACAGGCTGTCCCAGGTGCATGTAGACAAGGGAAAGATCATGTTTTTCCGTTGCTCCCACGGATTGGCGGAGTGGCACCCTCCCTCTTTTGTGGAGAGGGCTGATACAAGGTCCTCAGCCTTTTCACCTTCCAGCTGGCAAAGGAAATGGCTGTGTTGGACAGTGGCAGCTAGCGATCAGCTGGCTCCTGTCTGACAACTGTTTTTCTGGGTAGTGTTGGAGCTTTATCTTTCTGAGGCGTGGGTCGAGCATTGTGCGGGTCCTCACATTAGGAGATCCCCCGCTCCACCAGAGCTCAATGAAGGGCCAATAGCTGCAGGTAGCAGTGGCTAATTTACAGCTGGCTTTGGCCCTAGGGCGATTGTGGTATAACTGGAGCTCCTCACTGGAGCTTGCTGAAGCCTGCTGGAGCCAGTGGTTGGGCTTCAACACGGACCATGTGGCAGCTGCTTCCCTTGGCGTGACGCAGTTGGTATTGCGTTCCCCATAACATCAAACCAGATGCAGTTTGAAATTCCCTCGAAAGTAAATGAGTAAAAGAATTAGCATATTTTGGTCAACAAATTTTTTAATAGATGCAGATTTTTGTTTGTGTTTTTAGTAGATTGTTATTTTATGTTGTCAGGTGCACATGTAAATGTTAAAGATCAGGAGGGACTGACTCCTCTTCATCGGGCTGCTGTCTCACACAATGAAGTAAGAGCAGATGTTTCTGTCCCATGTTTTTGTTTCTAGTTCCTCTTAATTATCACTTTCATTAGTG
>JAZGTK010005755.1:0-21871 GCA_036877625.1 Ambastaia sidthimunki
GACCTGCGCGTGAGTTAAAGGCCACAATGACAGCAGTAATTTCAGAGTCCCTCTGTGGGAAATGCCTCAACCTGTCAAGCAACAGTCTCACTATTATATTAATAAATCTGTTGATGTAAAAAACAAACATTCTTTTTTATATCAAGTCATAAAATGTTTTTGTTAAAGTGGTTGAAAATTTCGAATCATAAACTTCTGTGTGGCATGTCATCAGATTTCTTTGAGGGTATCAGCATGGGTCAGACACACAGAACTCCCACATTTGAACAGGAAAACATATTTTTACTGGGATAACAAGAACCGTTTCGCGCTAATCTTTTTTTAATCCGCTGAGTATTATATGATATTGTTTTTTATAATTACTGAGTCTAGCAAGTCAAGTGGTTTTTAGCTCATTTCAGTGTATTGGATTGAGCTAAAAACAGCTTAATTTAAGTGTAAATGTGTGCAACATCTCTAAAGACAGAGTTACAGCTGCTCCTGCAATAAAACTAAATATAAACTAAAACTGCTCATCAGATGTTATTAAATGCTCAACTGTAATAATCTTACAGGAACCAAATGATACAATAAAAGACAAAGTTTATTGTTGTTGAAAAGTTGTTCCCCAATGTTAAACAATGTACACAGTTACAAAAATTACAAAACGTACTGATTGGTACTGAGAAAGTGAAGATTTTCAGTCTGTGATTAGTTGAGTAAAGTGTGCCAAACATGACTGGACACAAGAAACGTTAAAACACAGGCAGGCCCACAAGCTTCTGTCTGGTATTGCTTGGCCTAATTTAAAAAATCACCAAAAATACACCAATATGATTCCCGATATACGAAATCCTCATCATCCACGTGTTCTCATGTGTTCTTTGTTAAAACTGAGGAGACTTTGAGTTTGTAGATGAACTTCCTCAAGTAAAAGATGATGTAACTTTCCAGCAACATTTATCCTCAGCTCTACCAAAATCCCACGTGCAAACCAGCGGGTCTAAATCAGCTGTAGGGTTCGAAGAGCAACGCATACCGTTTTTAAAAACAGAATAAAAAATTAGACAAGCCACAGCCCAAGCTTAAAAAGGGTTCATCTCTCTTTTAAAGCCATACATCCGTACACGTGCCGCTCTTTACACACTTCTGACTCAACTGGAGGTCTCGGAGTGTGACTGTCTGCTAGAATTCATCACTGTGTTTCATGCGACACCTGTGCAGCAAACGGATGAGAGTGTCAGTATTTCCTGCTTCTAATCTCTGTACCGGTGTCAGCACTTCTATCTGTAATAGATCTCTGGGATTATAGGAATTTGTGGAACTTCCCCCATCTAGTGCGTGAGGGGAATGCCGGGGGAATTAGCACTTTAGCAAGCAGACAGTCCATGTCATTTCTGTAATCCGTGTGGCATTTATACCTCCACTGACAGATAATAAAAAATGAAAAATAAAACTGGGGGAAACTTTGCACAGCTGAATGTTTTAATCTGTTGCATGCTTAACTTCATTTAACTGCCTGCATATGTCACAGGCACGTTTAGTGTTGTTACGGCACAGTGACGGCTAATATAGAGTAGACAAACGTAACTTGCAGCATGAAGTCTAGTGCACTTCATCTTATTCTGTCCCCCAGCAGACACAAAGCATTTAAAACAAAGAATCTAAATATCTGCTTAACTCTTTCAAAGACTTGATGCCACTAACCTGACAAACGTTGGTTCAGAATGACTGTAGCAGTGACGTGTCTTGAAAGGTTCGTTATTTCAGGCAATCTTATTGGATCTTAATTTTTGGTACCCATTTGTGTTGACAGCATATATCAGAAGGTCATTGATCGGCCTGTGGGCGGTCCGTGGGTGTGTCCTCTGAGGCTGAGGTCAGCACTGGAAAGGCAATGTGAATTACCTTCAAAAAACAGCGATACAGTTGATATTGTCAAAGCAAATACAAGCCAAATGTGCAAACAAAAGTAAAGTTTTAGAGTTTGAGTAAACAGCACAGCATCAGTTAACAGTGATGAATGTTTGTGAATGCGTTATATTAATGAGCACTCTGTGGAACAAACAGGTCAATTCAGTGTAATTAATTGAAAAATAAAGTGCGTGTGTGTGATATTGATCATTAGTTTGTTTGAGAGCTTCATACTTAAATGATTAATTATACAAAAATATCAGTCACACAGAAACTGTGAGTCTAGATAATTATGATTAATGATGTGAAAATCATTCATAATCTTTTAATATCACTGCTGTAATACAGTGCTCATCTATTGTTTTCATGCCTGTCACTGTAAGGCCTGATAACACAGCAGCTGCTGTATTATCTGCCAATTTTTATAAAATAAATAAAACTTTACTGACAAATGACTTTACTGATAAATCTAAAATATTTTTTGTAGAATCTCCCAAAACTCAGAAATCAGGAGAAACTGTACGTCACATTTATTCCGAAGAAGGAAAAACAACATATTTGTGCTTAAGGAAAAAGAGGCCCGTTCATATAGGCCCGATATCTAGTGCAGTAATAGTAATGAGAATTTGGAAGAAAATGTCATGAAAATGTCACAATTCAAAGCATCTTAATGGAGAAAAGTCTTCTTTTGATCTTTTCCTGGGATTCACTCTTTTAAAACAGCTCTGTAATACTGTCAGACTGCTCTCTATAGCTTTCATAAAATCAGCAGTGATTAAACTGTTGAATAACTAGCAGATAAATAAAAGAATGCATTTACAGACAATTAAAATGCAGAGGATCTTCAGAGAGTTCGTCTTGTGAGTGGGAGATTAGTTTAAAACAAGTGCAGCATGTGATGTTGTACATCACAACAAAGCACTTGACATTCTGTCCACAATCGTGACATGGACCAAAACTGTTCCTTTGCTAAACACGTTGCAATTAACCTCTAGCTGTATGAGGTCAGCTAACAGCAACAGCACTCCAAAAACCTTATTTTCCATCATGCTAACTTTATACAAGCTTCTCTGAGGGCTCTCCTAAAAGAGAAACAGAAATATGTTCCTTTAAATAAAAGTCCAGCCAGAATACTTCCACCTGTCATGGTGAAATGAACAGGTGTCGCTTGAGGAAATCTTCCTGGGTATCTGACTAATTGTGGACAGATTGTTAGCAGATGTTCTTGATGTGTTGCCATGGCAGGCTGACAGGTCTCAGGTCAGCCACAAAGAGAGAAAAAATTGTCTAACACTGTTTCCTCACCCCTCTTCCATCCACTGTCATGACACAATGTGACTCTGTGACTGCAAAATTCAAAATTCATTCACCACGGCTGGCAGCCACCCGGGGACGCAGCGCTCAGCTCACTTCAGAAGGAAGAAATTCTCCTGTACACAAAAACATATGCAACATGCCATGACAAAACCGAATGGTGTGTGTGTCCTTCTTTTGTTGCTGTCTTACAATATAAACTTCTGTGCTGAGGGAGGAGGGAATATAATCTCCTCAGATATGAAGCTCAACACAGATTTCAGGAGAGTTTCAGTACGGTCACTTTAGAAAGTCTGCTGAGTCAAAATCTCAGGAACATGTCCAGGAACGTCAGGGCGGTTGTTCTGCCTTTATATTGATGTAAAAATCATGACCCGTTATACGTTAAATGTTAGTGAGAATAATGAGAATTAGAAGAAAGTCACAAGTTAACCGTCTGGACACATTACAGTAATCAGACTGTGGAATTAAAATTTGTTAGCATGAAATGATTATGAAACACAAGCTGTATGTTCTCGATGTCACATGACCTAAACATGTTTTTGTGAACGTGAAGTTACAGCCCATGAAACTGATTTTGAAAGTGAACTTACAGAAACTGTTGCACTTTAGGATCTCACAGCATTAGCCGAGCATCATGTGGCCACATACACCTACAGAAAAACAATCATTTCAAAACAATCTTTCAGGTTTATTCTCTCCTCTCTATTGTTTTTAAGATCAGGCAGAATTATCTCAGTTACCACAGTATTATTTAATGAAGAGTGTGAATAGCTCATGCTTCAGGACATTGGAACCGGTGGCTTTAATTCACCTTGATTTCAATATCATCAGTATCACCTCACCTGTGATGTTCAGACCTTTGCAGTGTCCAGCAAACATCTGCTTCAGTCTCCAAATCTGAATGTCTGAACTGTTTCATCTCAGTGTTAAGTTGCAGTCGACTGAGATCAGGCATGTGGGAGGAGTCTCCTGTCTGACATCTGCCACTCACGGGTCACATGACATTAGCACTCTTCCCTATCCACTGTTAGCTGACTCCAGCGTTCTCAGGATGCCAAAAGTGCTAAAGTGAAAGGTCAGCTAAAACTATTGTTATTATTATTAAACAATATAATCTTCAATTTCCTGGCTGCCAGCCTGAGATAAAATGATCACATAATGACAGGCAGGCATCACATTAATCCAGACATAAACAGAGCCATCGATGGGACCATTTTAATGAAAGAGAACAAGAAGATAGGCCAGTGCCTGTAATTGTTCTAATTTGGAGGGGATCGATGGTTTTGGCAGAGCACAAATCACACAGCTACACAGGCATATAAGAATCACTTCTGTGTTAAATCTGACATTAATAACCTGTAATGCATTTGTATGAACAGAAAGATTATCTAAATGTTTACTAAATGTATTCAGGTTTACATAATTACGATACTCACTGTTCTCCCTTGTGTTACGTACTTAAGTAAACTGACGCCATTTAAAATTGTAAGGAAATGAAAATCGTTCTCATTAGCACCAGTTTCTGTAATACATTTAATTAAATTTGAAGTACCCACAAAGTTAATTGCCTATTTCAAAGACGCACATATGGTGTGTAAGATTGAAAATGCTGAATGGAATCCAAAGTTCTACAGCTTTCCACAAGCGCAGCAAAATGTGTTAATGTCACTTCCCAACACGACTGCATGTGTTCAAACAGTGAGACACAATTACAGCAAATTGAGTTTCATATAGTTATTCAAATCAGTTCAGAATCACACGACTAAATGTGCTTACCTGAGCTAAAGGTGTCGAGGGAAAGATGCAGATGATATAACAAGGAAAATAAATTTTGATTTAACATGTTCCAGTTAAATCAGCAGGAAACTAAATCATATCTGAGCTGTTGTTTCTAGATGACCGAAACAAAATAAAAGGAGCTATTACAGACATATGCTTACATCTCCAGTGACTGAAAATAAAGCACTTTTAGTAATGTATTTAGTAATATCATGATGAATAAAGTGATGTATGTTTCTCATAAGCTTACAGCTTCTACACACCTGGATGTTCTCCAAGATCCAAATGCAGTTCAGCCAGTGCTGTCAAATCTGTCAAGGGTCATCTTCTAGAAATTTAAAGAAAAGTGTCACAGAACAATTTTCTGCTTGACATGAGTTACATTTGACCAGCGCGGTGCAGCTGTCGGTTGTGTATGTCTGTATGGTGACTTGCTCCTGTCACGTGTCTGTTTATCACTGTTCTTCATTAGCGAGGATATATCACTATTATTATTCATACTGGCCTGAACAAACTCTTAACCCTATTACTAAACTCAACTATAATGTGAGACTCATCCTGCTTGTACAGGAGCTGTAAGCTGTTACTTTGTGGCAGATGATAAAACAAAATTCTCTGGGACCAGACCTATAATCTAGAGAGCAGAATATCATATCATAGAGAACTGGGGCTGGGCCAAATAAAAGGAACCATAAAATTCATTTATGGTTCCTTTTATTTATCTTACTGGTGGCTCAAACATACATTAACCAATGCCATTTAGGGTGTTACAGTTTAAATGTAGAAATGATGTATTAGAATAGATATGAGTGGGTAAGACTGCTCTTTACACAAAAGAGCTACTGCCTTTAAAGTAATAATAGCAAAAATAAAAAACCCTTTCACATGTCCTTCCACATGTTCAATAGCAAACATGTCAACACAAGGAAGTTCATTAAGATTGTTAAGCATTAAAGTCATATAGTCTGTTCCAGACACTAGTGCACTGCTGTTTCAAAGCATGTGGAAACATCTACAACATGAAGGATGTTCCAAAGGTGAGGAGCATGTCATACCAGAGGTCATATGGCATATGTAAACACACACACACACACACACACAATGCATATAAATTTATCATACCAGAGGTCATATGGCATATGTAAACACACACACACACACACACAATGCATATAAATTTATCATACCAGAGGTCATATGGCATATGTAAACACACACACACACACAATGCATATAAATTTATCATACCAGAGGTCATATGGCATATGTAAACACACACACACACACACACACACAATGCATATACATTTATCATACCAGAGGTCATATGGCATATGTAAACACACACACACACACACACACACATGCATATAAATACATTTCAGCTCTTGAGGTTTTGGAACAGAAGTATCATTTTGTGATAATGTATGAGTCTTTATTTGAAAGCGATTTGTTCTGGTTATTGTATTAACCAACAGCAAATCAAAATGTTCATCATCCATCGAAAATGAAACCTCAGTCTCATAAAATCAGTTACCAAGAAAAAGAACAAACCTCATCAATAATGTGTGACATGAATTCAGCATTGATGGGAATTTGTGCTGCTTCATAACGGTTTCATCGCCAGTAGATCAGGCAGGTTATTGGTTTGGTTTGTCATCAGGTCCAGGATGCCAGAACCTATTAAGCCGGTTAATCTTTTCCTCTTTTCTTTTCTGTTCCCATTAGTAATTACATGATTAATAGTTTGAAGTTCCTGAAACATTCCATGTTTCATAAGATACTCCAAGACTCAACTTATGATTATACATGTTGCACAACGACACAACCTCCTTTTTAACATGAACACAAGTCTTCAAAGGACACGTAATCCAACATTAATTAAAGCAGCTGTATAGAGGAGCACATAAGAGGCTGGATATTAGAGAGAGAGAGAGAGAGAGAGAGAGAGAGAAAGAGAGAGACACTTCCTCCTGCACATTATTTCATGAAAACCACAGGGCCAATGAAATTTTAATCAGTTGGGTCATGATAAATCTCAATTGTTTGACCTAGACAGCAATAAGATTAAACAGAGAGCAAATGAAAACTGATGATTCAGACCTTTAAGAGATCTCAACAATGTCTCATATTGTGTTTAAATTTGCAGATTTGAAGACAAAGTTTGCAATTAAAGGTTTGAGACCTCAAGTTGAATCCTTTCACATTCTTCCACATTAATTTTATATCTGTAAACTTTCACTGCACAACAACAATTCTATGTCTGTGTTCTGTATCTTGTGTCTGTATCTTTACTTCATAAATGGAATCAAGAGAAACATCTGAGACATTTTTGTTTTCAAGAGGTCCTTCTGCCATGAAAGAGCAACCTATGAGAAACATTCTCAGCTGCTGAATAAGAAAACGAATGAGACACTCTGTCAGGTTTAATTGGACGCATTTGTCCTCTCAAAATTTGCCCCTGAATACAAAAATAAGTCCAACCCGTAATGAGTGTGAAATGCAAATCTAACTCTATATTGATTGGATAAGCAGACATACAGCTGTAACATTACATCAACTGTTATATCACGTATATATTAAAGGAACAATTCAACCAATAAAGTGTAAAATTACATCATTTACTCACCCTCAGGTTGTTCTGAACTGATATGAGTTTCTTCTGTGAGGAGAAATTCATACAAAGTGAATAGAGGACAAACATTGTTCAGCTTCAAAAATGACAAAAGTATCATCACAGTGATGCACAAAATACACACAGACTTCTGAAAACACGAACTATTGCATTAATGTGTCACATTCAATAATTTAATGTAAAGTTTTGTGCTTCACTGCTTCTTATTGCCCCATATTGACATGAAATGACTATTAGACTATAAATATCAGCTCCAGAAATACAGTGTACTTCAAATTCTGCTTTTCCGTCCTCACTCCCTCCCTGACAAGACAGTGTCTTTTGGTTGTCTTTGTTCTACCCCCCCATATCTCCTGGTCAGTCAGTGTGGGCTCTGCATTCGAGTTACGCTATGACAAGGAGACATTCATCACATAATGAACTAATGTAAGCTGCTGGAAAACAGTTCAAACAGAAACCATCTCTGCAGCTCACTGATTGGTCAAGATAATCTGGGGTCTGGACAGTTGGTCATTTTAAGCAGAGAGCAGGTAACGTTTTATTAATGTTTGTGCAGCCTTTTTTTGAGTGCAGAAAACCTTCAGAATCTGCCTGTCCGTGCCACTTTATGACATTCAGTTTACAAAGACCTGGTGTGTGTGTGTGTGTGTGTGTGTGTGTGTGTGTAGCTACAGTGTATTCATACCACCACAGTTTCTCCTTTAGAACAGCATATGTTGTTGAGCAGTTACCCTCCTGCCCCCTAATGGAAGTAAGCCAATAATACAACGATTAATGGTTATATATTAAACAGTATACAGTGAGGAACAAGAGATTACCAATTTTGTAAATATAGTCAAAGGACATTGTTAGTTACAGTATGTGATGTGGAGTGCTTGCAACCTTTCTAGCCATCACTATATTCACGGGCATTGAGTGTGTTATTGCTTTCAAAAACACATAAGATCATAATAATATAAATATAAATAGACACAAGTATTTAGTAAAACTTTATTTGATGAAGCAAAGTGCCATGAGAAGATATTTCAATTCCTGACATGTAACTTAAGGTTAATAGTTGGTCTCTGTGGGTGCTTACAGTATTTACAGTAATGGTGAACAGACGTTACACATCATAGCCATTCATGTATTTCAGCATGCGGCAGTGCAATCAATGCCAAAGAACAAAACTAACTGTTTAACACTAACTGAGCTTCTATGTCAAGCCATAATGTCCCCTTAACAGTAATATTTTGTATTAGAGTCACAATATTTAAAACAGTAGCCTTAAAAACAACTGAAATATTTGCAGTGTAATATTTTTAACTATTTGCAATACTAAATGTGCGTGAGTAAATAAAATGCACATTTTTAGCATTTCATTTACAGCTTGTTCAGTGTAACTGCCCCGTCAACCTGATTAAAAACATAAGTTCAAGCAGCAGTTCATTATTTTCTGATATAAAATTTAAAAATAATAAACAAAAGCACAATGAGAACATACTAGCAGATAAGAGAAAATCCTCACACAATTTTTCAAAAATTATTACAGCAAGTTTGCAGCATCAGACCAGGCCGGATGTTCTGCTCCATCCATCTCAGATGCCAATTCATTTCCAGGATGAATAGCGTGATTAGCTCCTCCAATAGTAGCCTTGCATTCTGGACATATGCTTCGTTGCATTGCCCCTCCGCAATCACCAATTGCATACACATGACCGTTGGGACATTTGAACCAGTGGCCTTTATTCAAACCAGTAGCTTTCAGTATCATCACCCTCTCCTCATTTGTGATGCCCAAACCACTGCGTGGCAGTTTGGGGTCCAGCTCTGCAAACATCCGCTTTACTGTACATTCCAGACCTTTAGAGAAAGGCAGAGTGGCCTCCAGGATCTCTCTTAACTGTCTAACTTCTGAGGTGAGTTGGACTTCTAGAACTCTGTACTGAGCCACATGGCAACGGGCATTGAGCTCAGCCAGATGGAAGAGTCTCTTCAGTTCACATTCAAGATCTTCCACCTGCTGGTCTGAAAACTTCTGAGATGGATGCATTAGAAATTTCAAGCACTCACCAATCCTCTGTGTGAAGATCTCACTATTGGCTGAGGATGTGTACTCTTTCTGCATCTTTACCAGCTTTCCAAAACTCTCAAGAAAGTTCATCAGGTTCTGAAGTTCCCAAAGGCGCTGGAGGGAAAGGTCAGCCGTGCTAAGCCTTTTACTAACAGAGGCAAACTCTTTAGGGAGGTACTGCTTCAAATTGGTCTTCCTTGAAAGTAGCAAGGTGAGGTCTTTCTGTTGTTGCTTGACAACAGCTGGAAGACCGTTTATCTTCTTCTTGACCATCTCAATTGCTGCCAGGCTGCGGTTGATGTGAGTGCCATACCTCAGGTTTCTACGGATAGGAGTACGACATCTGGGGCAGTTCTTGAGTTTGATTGCCCTTTGATCCAGATCTTGGTCTTCATCAAGATTCATGTAACGATCCATTCCAGTGCACTCAAACAGGTGATGGCAATCTTCTAGCTGAATGAAACATGCATTTGGTTCATCTTCGTTGCCAAAGAAGATTTCTGTTACTTCATCCGCATGGCAGACGCGACACTTATCAGGACAAGGGTCTCCACACAGACCTATGCAGGGATGTCCACAGGGCAAAGTTTTGCTACAGGGAACAGAGCAAGTTGGTCGGTCACAAGGTTCATGACACAGCTTGGTACAGCGGTAATGCAGGCACTGCCATGCACAGGGCTCATTGCAAGGAGTGCATGGTTGACCACAAGTTTTCTTGCAGACACTGTGGACACATTGGTTCTTACAGGTAAGGGAACATGGTGGACAATCTTTTACACATGGCTCTTTACACTCATGAGAACACACAAGGATTTGTTTGCATCTGTGGTCACATCCTTTGTGTAAGCGACCTTGATGACATTCATGGCAAGTTCCTGGGCAGGGATGCCCGCATTTCAGGGCAGTGCCACATTTAGTTCTGCACTCTGGATCCATCTTGGGATTTCTGGAGATGAAGCACGGTTCTTCTTGGATGTGACCACATTTCAGCTCCATGGAAGCTTTCACCATGCACCGAGCTGAGCAAATTTCTCCACACTTTGCTTTGCAAGGGTGTCCACATGTGAGGGTCTTTCGGCAGGGCTCTTGACATACGAACGTAGCAGGGTCCTGGTAGCAGGGCACTTTCTGATTGTGCCGACATAAGGGTATTATCTTATCTACGCGTATCCGACACTCACCGCAGTCCTGGTAACAGCGTTGTGGACATTTGTGCCCGAGTTCACACAGCACCTTAGGGCAGTTCTTGGTGCACTTGTATTCCTTATGGTCAGCATCATACGGGTGGCACATACGTGTGCACACATGACCACAGTCCAGACGATACTGGCATTCCTGATCGCAGCCACCCTCAGGGGCACGCTTGAAGTCCTCAGCACAAGACACAAGGGTCTGTTTGTCAGGATGGTTGAAACAGCTCAGCGTCAAAGCACGACCCACTTGACCGGCCCCTCTTAGAGTGTGAAGGATGTTGCTCCACAGAGGAACCGAGCCCAGCATGTCCATGTTTCCAATACAATAGAGACCCATCTTGGCTCGAGACAGTGCTACGCAAACACGATTTGGTATGTTCAGGAAACCGACCCTTCTCTCCAGGTTGCTGCGCACTAGAGACAATATGATGATGTCGTTCTCCTCCCCTTGATATTTATCAACTACATGGACCTTAACACCAGAAAACTGAGCAGTAGGCATGAGCGTGCGCAGACAGTGGAGCTGCCCAGTGTATGTGGTGAGAATGGTGATCTGAGAGGGCTTGTAGTCTTGGCACAGTAAGTAGCGGCAAAGAGCGACTACAAAATGAGCCTCGTGAGAGTTCTTATGGCTCCGCCCATCCTTAATCTCCTCTTCAAGGTGACAGTGATCCACAAAGAAGAGATTCGTCAGAAGCCCCTGCAGATCAAACAGTGCATAGATGGCAGTTTTTATTGGGTTGATGAGTAATAAACTATTATTTAGCAAACCATAAAAAAAATCTGCCGGCTAAATTATATGCATCTTTCTGAGCCATTTTAACCCAGGAAAATTTGATTGGTCATGAAAGTTGAAAGTGAATAATGTTTATATCTTAGTAAGGGTTTGTAGTAGAAATACAATGTCAGAAAGACTACTCAGACTTTTCACTTTAATGTAAAAAAGTTCAAAATGCGTTTTTGGGTCAAAGTAACTCAAAATGACAAAGCAGATCACATATGCAGGTCATTTACATAATTTAAGCTGGGTAATTATATTTTAAATGACTTACTTTAATATTGTGATATTGCATGACAGAGGAGTGATTTTCCAGTTCAGCATAGATGTGAGGAGTCAAGAGTCGAGCGATGCATGGCCGCATGCGATGCTACAAACACACACCCAGAGGAAACCAAATAAAGCAACATGGTTTTTGTGATGAGGAAGACAGACGGAATGGTACATGAACTAACCTGGTAGTTGAGGCGAACAAATGGTAAACCCACTCTGATTAGTCTCTCAAACATAGACACTTCCAAATTAAAGTTCCTGGCAAGATCGTACACCGTTGCACTAGGCCTCAGCTATGCAGGAATAAATGCAAGAAGTCGCATAAAAACGTACATTATACAAATAAGTTGAAAAAATGTGTTGACAGAAATTTATTTACACTGGACGTCTATGGGGCAATTGTTTTACATGCATAAATATGTTTTCAGGTACGAGTCAAAATAGTTTTTTGTGGTACTCAGCAAAAGGTCAACATGTCCCTTAGGTATGCTGTCTCGGACCCTATGAAAAGTGGGGCCCACTAAAAACCTCTACGGAATATTCTACTGAGTCTAATGAAAGGGGGGCACCCAAAACATTTCTCCCTGTACATTTTTGTGGCTACTCTGATTATCTATAAATCTGTACTGAAATGACTGTGGCAGTCAGCAGACTAAAACAGGGACTCAGGTACTGCTTACCTGTTGGTGATCTCCGATCAGAATGAGGTGTTGACAGGCTGAGCTGAGGGTGGTGATGGTGTGGGCCTCCATCACTTCTGCAGCCTCCTCCACTATCACCAGTCTGGGTTTCAGTTCCTGCAGAGCTTGTCTGTATTTAGCTGCCCCTGTGGTTGTCATGCCGATGACGAGAGCTTTCTGCAGAACACACATGTCCTCACGTCGACGAATTTCATTCAGTCGCTCTGCTGCATCCTGAAAGACCTGTTCAGCGCGGAGAGCCTTAGCACGGAGGTCTCTGCGATAGCGCAAAAGCCAGAGACTGCAGGAGAACAGACAGATGAGAGCTTACAGCAGCAGCTCTACTGTACAGTAGCTTTTATTTATCTTATATTGAAGATCTCAGGTCAACACAAACTGATGAAAAATACAAGCCGTTTAGTTCAGACTATTGGATGTGCTGGAGGTGGGTTTGCAGTTTGTTTGTGTGAACGTCCCAGATCACCTTCTCCTATAAGCTTAAATACAAGTTTATTTGCCATTATTAAAAATGAAAACACAGCTCTGGTTCAGTACTGTATATTTCTGTATACTCTTTACTTCATCTGCACACTTGCAATATTTGACAGCTGAGTCTGCTGCATATTTTAATACCCTGTTGGAAGGTGCAGGAAGTTGTGCAGACAACTATTAAAATATTAGATATAAACGTCTAAGCTCAGTCCCAATCCACTGATCCTAGAACAGCACAGGTGCAATTCAGAGGGACCAGAGGTTGGATGCTGCCATCTAGTGGAGGGTCTATCTGCTCTATAGTGTGTGTGTGTGTGTGTGTCAATGCGGGTTCAAATATGTGCTTTATGGGGACACAAATGTGTATAATGGCATGTTTATAAAAACATACTAGGCACTTCCTGCATCCTCATAGACTTAATCACTTAATAAACATACTAAATGGAGCGGATTTGATTTAGGGATAAGGTTAGGGGATAGAATATACAGTTTGTATAGTATAAAAGTCATTATGTCTATGTGTGTGTGTGTGTGTGTTTTGGGGAATGTTTTACCGATACAATCTCCATCTGTCTTTCAGACCAAAGTTCCACACATTGCTCTCACGCCTCTCCTCTTCCTCACTCATGACTGAAGTCTTCTTCAGCTCATGTTTAACCTTTTGCTTCATTTTTTTCTTCTGGTGGCTTTGCATCTGAACGCACACATCGACACAAACAGCACAAAGCCTTCACTGACAACCAAATTCTATATAAACAAAAGTTCATACAAAAATACAATATGCTATTCATAATTAGTGAGATTTGAACTCGCATCACAGCTCAGGTTCAGCCAAAGTGTTCAGCCAAAATTGTAGATTTTTAAGGGCAGGCAATTTTTTGCTGATTTATGCTAATCCAAAGTCTCAATCACTACGTAAAGCGGTCTAAATATATTTATATAATGTAAATATTACCTTTTGTGGAAGGCACAAGACCATAAAAGTTTGTTCAATCATTGCACTCAGTCTGACTTGCCTGTCAACCTATGTAAGTGTTCATGTATTAAGCGAGTTGTGGCTTTTGAGACCGCAAGGTGGGAGGGCAGGATTTTATGCTTAGGTTGTATTGCTAGCCTCTTTTAAATTGCTCCCCAATCTTTAAGCAGTGATGATTTAACACTCAGATTTACCTGCCAGCCCTCTTCATCAGCTTGACCCTGCGCTGGTGAGGTCTCAGTTTCATTGAGGTTTAAAGACAACATGAGCTCAGCCATAGCATCAACATCTGTCTGCTTCCTTCTCTGCTGTTTGCGACTGTTTCTGTCTTCATGTTCCGCATCCACCAGGATCCTCTCAGCCTGGATCAGATCTGCCTCTTCATCAATATCTAAGAGATCCTCATCTTCCTCCTGTTGTCCATTCTCATCTGCAGCCTCTGAGAGAGAAAGAGAGAGACATGTTGTGCTGCTAACGCACAGCAGTCTTTGCAGTTTTATTGTTACATTTCTAGTTGTGTGGTGCTGTGGATGTATTTGAGATGCATGTAACACCAGGTGTAAACATGTCTCATTATTGTAAATAAAGTGATTGCGTTTGTTGCTGTCTGTGCAGTCAGTTGGTCTCATTAGAGCCTCACCTGCACCAGTCTGCTGAGACCCCTGCTGAAGCTCAGAGGGTCCGATGGCCAGCCACTCTGCTACGACTGAAGACTTCTTCACAGGCTCAAATCCATCCCACATGATCTAACACACATTTAAATACTTAAAGTCTAAAATTGCAACTCTTCAAACACCAAAACCGAGTTATAGAAAATGCAACAAGCTGTATACAAAGAATGATACAGTGTCATAGCTGGATATTTCTTTTTTGTAGATTAATTATATGGTGTTAGACTTACTGGTTGTTGACGCAGACTGTCCCAGTGCTGAGGGGAGATGTATTTCTCCAGAAAATCTTCTTTGAGGACTCCACGCAAGCTGCATTCAAGCTGAGCAGACTGTCTCTTTAAGAGCTCTTCTGCATCTTTCATCTGACTGTAGAACTGAGACAGATCACAACATAGCTCATATGAAACAGATCGAAATATTTCACTAAAACTCAATGCACCACACTGTAAAAAAACAGTGAGTTAACTAAAACAATAAATGGAGAGATGAATTGTATTAGTTGTATTAGTAAATTGTATCAATTTACAACATGAAAAATCATACAAAATTACACACAAAAAAAACAAGGCACAGAAAAGACTGTACTGTACAATCTAGGAGGAGTGTTTATAGAGGGCTCACCTCATGGTGGGCTCTCCTGAGGTGTGGTGGCAGATTTTTGCGGAAATTTGCTGCTCTGCTGACCTCTCTCAGCGCAAAACGCTTCAGAATCTCACTGTTACTACGACCACCAACTCTTACAATGCCATCTTGTAAAAATCCATTGATGCCTGTGGTAAAAAATATTTGACCTTATTTTCTTATCTGAAGGATCTACAGTTATTGAACTTAAGTGTGTTATTATGATTCCCATATTTTATGAAATGGCAACATAAAACTAAGCTGGACATGCTCATTGATGTACACAAATCATTTGTACTGGGGTTCTGAGAATTCAAACATTGGTCCTGATTTCAGACAGACATTAGCAAATGTCCCTTCATTAATAGTTTAGTCTCTACTGCCCAATGTGCTTGACCAGGCGATCCCTATCGCATTTCAATACAGTCATTTAAAGCCAACAAACATAACCAAAAAGCAAGAGAAAATGTAGCAACAAGTCCTTTAAATCTGAACCAGGAGGATGTTGAGGTTAGCGTTGTACCTTCTAGAAACTGGTCAAGAGCGTGATTGGTGTAGCAGACCACTAGCATTGGTCCTGACCAGGCCTGATGATTGTCTAACAGAGCTTGAGCAATCTTCAGTCCAACATATGTCTTTCCTTTAAAGAAGAAAATAAACAGGATCTACAAATGAATACTTTTGTAGATAGACTTTTACAATCATGGTTAGAAAGAATTTCTCACAACAAAACCTTTGAAGCCCAGCCCATCTATTGCCACTGTCACATCCTAAAAGCTTTTTGATATTAAATGTTTTACGTGTTAAGTATTGAGTTTATTTTAGTATTTTAAGTATATATTAAACATTTGTGTCCCCCCAACATATGTAGTGTTATTGACTATAAACTAGCAATCTATAGTTGAAAGCCACTTAACAGGTCCACATATCTGAACTGTGGGTAAAGGGTGGCTTTTCAACTGTATTTGACCATAAAACAAAAAATAAAATAAAGAGAACTTAATGTGTGATTTCAAATTCTAAAACAGTACTTGCTTCTTTCACAAAAGACAATCATTCAAGAAATGTTACCACCAACAGCAGCTGGAGTGCATGATTCTTTGTCTCACCTGTGCCTGGTGGTCCCTGTATGATGGCCAGCTCATTGATTAGGGCTAGTTTTAATGCCCGAAGCTGACTTTCATCCAGACCCATTGTCTTCTCATCCGGCCAGGCCTCTGGGGTCAGGGGGTTGAAGGAAGGAATCTTTTTCTGCCCTTCTGTCATGATGCTGGACAGATCGTACTTCCTCCCCTCTATCCTAAGGTACGCTGGAGAATAAACCTCTGTATTGCACTCCACTATGTACCTGAAATGGCAAACATGTGTATAACCTTATTAAAAGCAAGAATTCAAATCTATGTATTTTTTCACAAACAATGCATATTATTACATATCATATCATATATGTTCACCCCTACAACGTGAACAAACCATAAGCATTAAACTTTGACATGCAACCCATCCTGCAGATTTGTGACAAGTGTTACCTCAAAATCATATGGCTCATTGAGGAGAGATCTGCTATTACTTTTCAAAGCTAACAGACCTACAATATTGCTGGCCAATAAAACATTGAAGACTTACATTGAAGGAGAAACCCTTCATCTAGAGACCAGAATATCAGAGAATATTGAGTTTTTTACCTGGGCCAGTAAGTAACCATCTAGCAACCACTCAGAACACTATAGAATTGTGGTGACGAGTTTATAAAAATTAACTTCCGATTCTCAGATGTTAGAATAATCAGCATACCTTTGAAAAGGAAGCTCATTCTCATCTTGCTCCTGGAGACCTTCTAAGACATATCGATAGGCCTCAAAATAAGCAGTGGTCTCCACCATCAGAAAAGAGTCTGAGGGCTCCACTCTGGCCAGAGTGACTCTGCTGTCAGAGGAAAAACAGAGATCTACCAGTCCTTCTTTCAGTAGTTTAGGATCCCGATCATGCACAGTAGCAAAGAGGAAGGTTTCAAAGTTGTCCATGGACAGACAGACAAGAGATCCATAAAGCAGACGTTTAGAATTTTCCCACCGGACAAACTGAAAATAAAAAAAAAGAAAATAAGAGTTATAGTACAACAAAATAAGAAACAATGGTGATAGAAGTTACAATAGTCTGTGATTTTAAATGGACAGCCATAGCAACACAGTCCCACCTGAAGAGGTTGAGGGTTAAACTGCACTTTGTAGGCAATGCCTGTTGGTGTGCAGAGTGGCACAATCAATCGGGTGTCACGGTAGACTCTGATGTCATCAAAATGCCTCTTTTTCAGGGGCATGGCATTAAGGTTCTCATTGTGCTGGCTTTTTAGAAGCTCCTTAATTCCCTCTCGCAGTGGCCTCACAAAATCTTCACGGAGAAGACGGAAATGTGTATCAAGATAGATGCGAGGGCTAGGAAAGCTCTGAGTAATTATGTTGGGCCTCAGGAAAGTATTATGATTTAAATGGAACTCTTCAGGTGTTGGATAGATGCTCATTGTCCTGAAGTCTTCTTCCCCAGATGGAGCATCCTCATTAGCTGCTAGAAAGGAGTACTTATCTGACCGCAAGGTTCCCTCCCTTGACTTCTCCTGGAGATGGTTCACCAAACCTTGAACTCTCTCTAAGTCTTCATCAATGCTGTTGTGAATATCTACGCCAGAGGAACGCAACTGGTTGACAGCTGGTTTCAGAAGAGCCACCAACATGGAGACAGACTGGACAGAGCTATAGGGAAACATGTTGAGAACATCAGAAAGAAGACTGATGATGTTGCTTAAATTCTGGGGATACTGATCCCTGCGGGCTGGCAAGTTGTCTGACATCATTCCAGTCACATAATATGGGAGGATGTTACGGAAAAATGCAGAGTTCTTGACCACATCAGCTAAATGCAGCACTATCTTGCGGTCATTCCTTGACTGAAAAGCTTTACAGAGAACCTGACAAACTAGCTGAACTAGGTCATTTCTCATCATGTTGTCATCAAGCAGATTCTTGAGACCCAGGCTAGATGAAAGAGTGATGGCCACCTCAGACGCTTCCTTGTCCAATAGTCCTTCAAGCGCTTTGTACCCTATTTTGCGTACCTCAGGAGTGCCATCCATTCCACTTCCTCTCCTATGGCCCCCTGTTCTTCTTTGAGGTTCTTTATCACGGGAACTTACCCTGGGTCCAGTACTTCCACTGGCTTCTTGGTTACACCTGTCCTCAGGGCCCTTGCTAAAGTACTGCGGCCTAATGTTCCTGGTCCTCCCTCCTTGACGATGGCCCGAAGTTTGGTCCTCTCGACTCTCTCCTCTACCTCTTCCTCGCCCACCTCCTCTGGCACTCTTAGCTCTTGCACCTTGGTGTCTCTCTCCTGGACCATTAATGGTCACGCTAGTTTGTTGGTTACTTCTATCTTCTCTCCTCTGTGATCTACCTCTCCCATCTGCACCTCCTCGTCCTCCTCCCTCATCCCGTTCACCTCCTCTTCCTCTGTCTCGATTAGGAGAGCTGTTCTCTTGTCTTTGACCAGACTGAGAAGCATCTGTTACACAAAATTGAGATGATATGTATACTGACAGCTTAAAAAAGGGAATGAATTGTAGCAAAAAGAAACAAACAAAACGAACACCTCTTTGTTGCTGCCCACCTCCTCTACCTCTGCCTCGATTTCGAGACCCATTGTTTTGTCTTTGACCAGATCGAGAAGCATCTGTTGAACAACATGGAATTGTATAAAATGTATACCGGCAGTTTATAAAGAAAAGAGAATGGAAAGAGTAGCAAAAGAAAACAAACACCTCTTTGATGCCGCCCACCTCCTCGTCCTGTTTGCTGTCCTCCTCTGCTGGAATGAAGCATTCTGCAGCTGTTCAGATCGCTGTATGGCAATAATATTGCAACGATGTTATTTATCAGTAAAAACCTGTATTTAATGTTTCAACATGCAGTTACCCCAAAATGTATATGGACAATTAACTAACGATTGTCTGAACGTCATTGCATTAGCTAACAAAATATAAAAGCAAATGTTATGCATACAAATGCTGCTGGAGCTTATCACTTAACTAACATTTCCCAGCCATTTTTGGACTGTAAGGCAACTGTTTTCAAAGTGATTTTTGGTGTCTGTATGAATTCAGATCTCCTGAAGTTCACACAGGTGGAGATCAACATATTATATGTTTATATTAAGATTTAGTTTGCTTTGCAAAGAAAAGAATGTCTGTGCTATCTTTCTTTAAATAATATTAGTTTGATGAATTGTCATGCTGTGCAAGTAACCTAGCAAGTACGCTAATCCTATTTTATATTTTGTAAACTTTAACATTATAAAATAGGAAAGATCGTGATTGTTAGTTTCATGCATTTTTCAGACACTTTGTTTAATCTATTGAGAAGACACCAGGCACATTTAAAGACACTTGATGGAAAACTCTGGATCATGTCACATAATACACACATACAGGATCTACACGTGTAGATATGTGCATTACATACATTTGTAGATAATGTACAATGTAAATATGTAGAAATGTAATTGTGCCAACATATTCATTTTTGTTATTAGACAATTACTATTTAGAAAAATGTTTTTGACCAAATTAAAAGACAAAGCAGCCAATAAGAGTGTAGGACAGAGGGAACTCCTTCAAAACGCTTTCAAAAACTCCTCAGGATGAATTCTCAAGAAACTGTGTGAGAAAGTGTCAAGAAAAGACTCCTTTCAATTCCAAGCCAAAGAGAGACTACATTGAACGTGCTAGAATATGACCTAGTTATTTTCAATATTCTTTAGTCACAACATAATTCCAAAAGTTACATTTGTGTTATTTCATAGTTTTTATGAGTTTATTGTGATCTAAAATGTGAAAAATATGAACGTTTCCAAATTTTGACTGGTACTGTATACGCATTACATACACATATAAAGTATAACAATAATCAGAATAGTATAATTCAAACCTTTGAGGAAACTTAATAGACTTCATCATTTATTAATTATAATTAATAATAAAATTCAGTAAAATAATCTAAACCTTCATCCGATCATCTTTCCGTAACAATTCTCCGAAAACGATTCGATACACAAAGACTGCAGAGTAACAAAACATGCCGTCTTAAAATCAAGTATACGATTACAGCGTTTAGTTATTGATGAAATGCTGACACATCGAAGGCCGTTTTATCTCACCAAATACATTTAACATCTAAGAAACGAAATGAACACGTAGCCTATTACCGGAAATGATCTGACAAGTAAGAACAAGATTTTTTTTGACGCATGTTCAAGAAAATCAAGAGCAAACGACCCTTAAAATGACGTACTGCGTAAAGAAAACGTTTCCGCCATATATATTAAATGTTATCCAGCAGTAACTCACCGGGTCTCGTCTGTCGTTCAGTGGCGAGCGATTCATCCGCCGGTGACTTTATATACCGGCCCAGTTTCGTTTCTCGCGTGATGAGGAGTCACATCAGCTGCTTTCGTTTTAGTCTAAACCGAAAGTAACACGATAAACAAAGAACACGAACAAACACTGTCCACACATGCAAAACTAAGAGAATTCAGGACAGCCATGCGCAGACCACATCATGCTCACACAGAATAACGCTTACAGATGAAAGTATTAATAATACAGACTTTTAAACACGCGTTTATGCCTTCTCTACAATATTATACCGTTTACAACAAACCCTGTTTATATAAATATGTATATATAATCACAACAACATAATGAAGAAAACAGTAGCAGACTTTACTTCGGATTTCTTTGCCAAATGTTGTTTTAATGGTTTGTACCCGGCATGTTAGGGGCAGATAACAAATGCATTAAAGATGCTGATGTTCTGTTGAGCCGTTTTCTTTCTCCTACATCAGTCCAAGCTTCTCTTTCTTCTGAACCTTCAAACAAAACACTTCAAAATTTCACTTTAAAAGTTTGGGCTAGTTTTCCTTTATAAACCATCTATTTTGCCAAGTTTGAAAAAAAACTCATTTCACAACGAATGTTGTTAATACCTCCTTCACTTTATATGTAGTAGACAAACTTTGTACAAGTTCTCCATTATTTTATGAGGAAAGCAAAGACTGTCTGCAAAACCTCTCGTTTTTGGCCCTGCTTAGCTGCAGTGCCTTCTTAAAATAAAGCACAGGCTGACTTGTGTTATAAACTGAGCTCATAGTCTGCTAGTCTGGATTTATACTGCCATTAAAGTAATATTACAAAGAAGAAGATGATGGGCTTTTAAAGGACTATGGTTTAGATCAGGGATGGGCAACTTTGATAATGATGAGGGCCATAATTTTTGTCCTTTAAACCAAGGGGCCAGATTACTAATTTACACTCGCATATTTTGCATCATCTTCCTCAATATTTGATTGAGGGAAATTTTTTGAAGGAACTCAGTGTACAATTAGTTCAAGTGTGTGTGTGTGTGTGTTTTAAAAACTATAACTATAAAACTGCAATTATGCTAATTTAAATGGTCAACTTCA